>NBZC01000029.1:0-139119 GCA_002245345.1 Scheffersomyces stambukii
TAAATCTCAGATAGATGATGATTTATTATACACTTCCAACTGACTTTAAAGATAGATACTGATAGATAATCTGACAGCCTTAGATATTGAATATCCACCACCAGACACTCGATTCGTTTGATAGACTCAACATAGACCCTCAATATAGACACTCATTATAGACTCAAGATAGATACCAATATACACAATTAAGCTAGACTCAACATAGACACTCGATTCGTTTGATAGACTCAAAATAGGCACTAAATATACACAATTAAGATGGACTCAATATAGACACTCGATTCGTTTGATAGACTGCAGAATTATAGACACTCAAGATAGACACACAATATACACAATTAAGATAGACTCAACATAGACACTCAATATACACAATTAAGATGGACTCAATATAGACACTAGCTTCGTTTGATAGACTGCAGAATTATAGCCACTCAAAATAGACAATTAAGATAGACTTAATGTAGACTTAACGTAGACACCAATAGATTCTATATTCCCCTACCATACACTCATGATAGATAGACTGACGTCTAGAACCCAAATAGAGATTGTTACAGATTTAACTCAAGACCACATACTTTTTGACTGATTATCGGATGCTCCCTTCTTGAAACTCCAAATTCATGTGATTATTAGACAAATATCCTGCTCCAGACATTCTCCAGACTTCATTTTCATGGACAGACACTAGATCGATCCTCTCAGACTGCTCCATCTTCAATCCACATAATACATTCTGTCTGACTTCAAGACTAGCTTGCTGATTGAAAGATTACATGTCAAATATCTCCCATCGTTACATTAACACATTGATATCCTGATATCTGACATTGGTCATCTTTATTGGCTGACAGATCTATCTCCTGAAATCCACATAGATTCTTTCACATCTTCAAATCCACATCCTTGAATATTATTCCTGCCTTCCTCAACATAAATATTCGCTATCGTCAATTTACTGATATTAGAACAAATTTGATAGACCATGCATTCTGACACTATCGATTCATTTTCGACTGTGATCTTCATCCAGATATCAATCTATCAAACTAACCCACATCCCCACTCAAAATGTATTTTGATAGACTGCAAACTTATCCCACACTGTCGAAATACTCTTATAATAGATAAATCATACATTTAAATGCTTGATAGACCAGCACCAGACAATCACCCTCGCGATTTATCTTGTGATTAAATGTCTCTCTATAGATATACCTTCAAATCCGACACCAGAGTTTGCTCTAGCTGAAATCCTGACACTACATTATTCCAGATATAGAACTTGAAATACAAGCCGATAAGGCCCATTCACCCATGCAAAGTCCACAAGGCTCTTTAACGACTCGCTTCTTCTTTGCCACCTGCATACCTTACTATTAACATGCCAAATTGGTGCAGCCATCACCACCCGCCACTGTTCCCCGTGCTGAACTACCGTCTTCCATGTTTCAGATGGCTGCCCTATCGATGGCTGCCCTAGCCTGCATTTGCTGCCTACATACTGTCGCACTCAGTTTGTGCGATTTTGTGCGATTTTGTGCGATTTTGTGCGAACTTTCGCTGCCGCACGCCACTAATCCCTGAGTCTGCTCCTTAACTATGCCGATTTCACCCCGTTCTGGTGCCCCGTAGAAGAGTGCTGTGCTCTCCACAGCCCGCTCAAAAGGTCCTGGCGTGATGCGCTGTCACTCGCTCTTTTTCGCCGTCGCTAGCGTGCGTGTGCCGCCTTGGCCAGCTTCCGCGTTAGCTTTACACTTTATTCTGCCGTTAGCTTTTTTCTTCCGCGTCTGGTTTGCACCCGCACCAAAGGTTCTTAGCACCGCGTTAGCTTTTGCCTCGTATGGCTATCAGTCAATATTTTTAGATTTCATTCACGTGATATTTCAATTGCGACATTTGCGACATTTGCTTGTTAAAATTTTGACTCACCGATTGTCATTTCGAGATTAGTCAAGTTGAAGTCTTTCTTGCAAGTGTCCTCTTTGTTGGCTATTGAAATAGAAACATGGCTGAAGATAATGGTAGTCCAGCACCACTGGGTGCTTTCAGTTTTCCCAAAGAAGAGGAGGAAATCATTCAGCTCTGGGATGATGTGGATGCATTTCAGACAACATTAAAGTTAACTGAAGACTTACCACCATTTGCCTTTTTTGATGGTCCACCTTTCGCCACAGGAACCCCTCATTATGGTCATATTTTGGCCTCTACTGTCAAGGATATCATTCCTCGTTATGCTACCATGAACGGATTTCATGTCGAGAGAAGGTTTGGCTGGGATACGCACGGGTTGCCCGTTGAACACGAAATTGACAAAAAGTTGGGTATTACTTCCAAAGAAGATGTGTACGCCATGGGTATTGACAAGTACAATGCAGAATGCAGATCTATTGTGATGAGATATGCTGATGAATGGAGAAGAACCATTCGCAGGTTGGGTCGGTGGATTGATATGGACAATGATTACAAAACATTGTATCCCGAGTTTATGGAATCAGTGTGGTGGGCATTTAAGCAGTTATTTGATAAAAAGTCTGTTTACCGTGGATTGAGAGTGATGCCGTACTCAACTGCTTGTACTACTCCTTTGTCCAACTTTGAAGCCCAACAGAACTATAAAGATGTGAATGATCCAGCAATTACTGTGGCTTTCCCTCTCGTTGACGACGAAGACACAGTTTTAGTTGCTTGGACAACTACTCCTTGGACTTTGCCTGCTAACATTGCCTTAGCAGTAAACTCCAAGTTCGAATATGTAAAGATTTTTGATGAAGAAAAGAAAAAACATTACATCTTGTTAGAATCTTTGATCGGGGTTTTATATAAGAAGCCTCAGAATGCGAAATACAAAGTTGTGAAGAGAATCTTAGGTAAGGATTTGGTTGGACTCAGGTACAAACCTTTGTTCACATATTTTTACGATCAATTCAAAGACCATGGCTTTGAGGTTATCAGTGGTGATTATGTCACTAACGATTCTGGTTCAGGTATCGTTCATCAAGCCCCATCATATGGTGAAGAGGATTTCAATGCTGCCACTGCAGCTGGAATTATTAGCGAGACCGTGTTACCTCCTAGTGTGGTTGACGATGCAGGTAGAATGACTAGCAATGTTCCTGAATTTGCTGGTATGTATTTTAAGGATGCAGACAAGGCAATTATTAAAAAATTGGTAGAAGACGGCAGAATATTGATCAACTCGCAAGCTAAGCACTCGTACCCATTCTGTTGGAGATCGGATACCCCTTTGATGTACAGAACGGTGCCTGCCTGGTTTGTAAGAATTGGTGAAATAATCCCACAGATGTTAGAGAATGTAGATAGAACTAACTGGGTTCCTTCAAATATCAAAGATAAAAGATTTTCCAATTGGATTGCTAATGCCAGAGACTGGAATATTTCGAGAAATAGATATTGGGGAACCCCTATTCCATTGTGGGTATCCGAAGATTTTGAGGAAATTGTTTGTGTTGGCTCTATTGATGAATTAAAGAAGCTTTCCGGTCGTGAGGATATCACTGATATCCATCGTGAAAGTATTGATTCTATAACTATTCCTTCCCAAAAGGGAAAGGGTCAATTGAAGAGAATTGAAGAAGTTTTTGATTGTTGGTTTGAATCGGGTTCTATGCCCTATGCATCTAAGCACTATCCATTTGAAAACAAAGATAAATTTTTGAATGCTTTCCCAGCAAACTTTATTTCTGAAGGGTTGGACCAAACAAGAGGGTGGTTCTACACTTTGACTGTTTTAGGTACGCATTTATTCAACACTGCTCCTTACAAAAATGTCATCGTTACAGGTATTGTGTTGGCTGCCGATGGTAAAAAGATGTCCAAACGTTTGAAGAACTATCCTGATCCAGGTATTGTGTTGGACAAGTACGGGGCTGATGCTTTGAGATTGTACTTGATCAATTCGCCTGTTTTGCGTGCGGAAACTTTGAAGTTTAAAGAAGAAGGTGTTAGAGAAATTGTTTCAAGTGTGTTATTGCCATGGTACAACTCTTACAAGTTTTTGAAAGATGCAGCTGATCTTTTCAAAAAGGAAAATGATGAAGACTTTGTATACAATGGATCATTACACTCGACTAATGTTATGGACAGATGGTTATTAGCTTCTATTCAATCGTTGATCAAGTATATTCATGAAGAAATGCTTGGATACAGATTATATACCGTGGTTCCAAGATTATTGCATTTCATTGACGATTTGACTAACTGGTACATCAGATTCAACCGTCGTAGAATCAAAGGTTATGCTAGCGACGATGTGGAAGACACCAAAAAGAGTCTTAACACTTTGGCTGAAGCTTTGTTGATATTATCGCGTGCTATGGCGCCTTTCACTCCTTATTTAGCTGATGGAATCTACCAGAGAATAAAGGGATACTTTAAGGAAGAAACTTTGGAGGCTATCTCAGTCAACCCCAAGCATAAAGACATCAGATCTGTTCATTTCTTGAGTTATCCTAGTGTTAGAGAAGAATTATTTGACGAAAAGATTGAAATTGCTGTGTCTAGAATGCAAAAGGTTATCGAGTTGGGAAGAAATATCAGAGAAAAGAAACTTATTTCCTTGAAAACTCCATTGAAAGAATTGGTAATTTTGCATTTTGATGAAGGCTATTTGAAGGACGTGGAATCTTTGAAGGATTACATAAGTGATGAATTGAATGTAAGAAACATTGTTATCACTTCTGATGAGGCCAAATACGGCGTGGAGTATTCATGCGTTGCAGATTGGCCAGTCTTGGGTAAGAAGTTGAAAAAAGATGCCAAGAGAGTCAAGGCTGCTTTGCCTTCTGTTTCTTCAGAAGAAGTTCAGAAGTTTGCTGATTGCGGTAAGATCACTGTTGATGGTATTGACTTAGTCACTGAAGATTTGCAAGTTCAAAGAGGGTTACCAGCAGAAAGAGCAGCACAAGGACATGAATCGAGGTCCCAACAGGATGTCTTGATTATTTTGGATGTGAACTTGCATCCAGAATTAGAAAGAGAAGGTTTGGCAAGAGAGTTAATCAATCGTATCCAAAGATTACGTAAGAAGGTGGGTTTGAATACTACAGACGATGTTCAAGTGCAGTACAAACTTAAGAAGGATACTATTGATTTGAAGTCCATCATTAATGAGAATGAGGATTTGTTATTGAAGTCAACAAAGAGACCAATTGAACAGTTCACTGAAGTCGAAGATGATACAATCATAGCCGATGAAGAGCAAACAATTAACGACACTGTCTTCAACTTGAGATTGTTGAAAGTTTAAACTACATTCTTAGAAAAGGAATTTGTTAATACATTGTATAATACATTAATAGATTATATGTACAAAATTTTCTATACCAGCCACGAGCTAATCCCAGCACCTGCAATAACAGCTATCGTATTTTTATCTGAAATTACTGTATCTGAACAACCTGTGTCGGCAATAGTGGTATACCTAGCAGCAATACATTGCAATTGGTTATCAGAAAAAACCCATTTTCGAATCACTTGGTCTACCGAAGTGACAACGAATGTCATAGAATCTACTTTGGAAATGGAGGTGATAGTAGATGATGCAGCCTCAGGTTCATATGCTAAAATAGAAAACTTCAATTCTTTGTCAAAAGAAACTTCACTTAAAATTAATGAATTGTCATCACCTCCTGTTACCAATTTATAGCCATTTTCACTAGGAAATATTTGCAATGCCTTTACACCATTCTGATGTAACTGTTGGTGAATTATTGTAGATCCCAAATTCCGAACTTCGTCTACTGGAACAAGTTTGTGTGTTACATCCCATATAGTAATATGACCGTCAGAGGTACCAATTTGCAAAATGGTTTGATTTTCAATTGTGGTAAATTCTGCGTTCAAAATACAACAAGTTGAATAGTATCCAGATGCTAGTAACTTAAAACTCTTAGATTCAATACTAAAATTCCACAACTTAATCTCTGAATCCGAGTATACAGTTGCAAATACAAAACCTGAATCTGTTTGAATAAAAGCAAAATCCATAATTCTTAAGTCGGGATTACTCTTTCCAGGTTTCAACCTAGCAAATTCTTTAGTCAAAATTTTTCCATTCAAATCATCTAATTTCCAAATAATGAATTCCTCGTTTGCAGCGGAACTTGCAAAGTACTTATTATTTAGAAATTTGACCTTTTGTAATCCTGACACATGACCATTCATCATCCAAATATTGGAAATCTCGCCAGTGCAACTTATCGTGCTCAATCCAATAGTTGCATCCTCGGAAGCAGTAGCAATTAAATAGTTATTGTGGATCTTTTGACGAGAAATTGTGACATCTCTAATTTCTCTTCCATGAATTCCTCCGTGAATTAAACCATTGTTATCAAGAAATCTTCTTGAGAATTCACGAATAAATAAAGCCGTTTTGTTGATATAAATGAAGCTAGCCATGTTCCGGTTGTGAGTGAACTTCCATTGTCTGTGACCACCTCCACATAGTTCATTGATGATTTCAATCTGTTTGGTTTCATTCCACACATAAAAGTACGAAGATTTGAATCCGTAGAGAATCAAGTCAGATTGGTCCAAATATCCTCCTTCCACAATGCCTCGAGAAAGCTTATTTAAATGTTTGACTGAAAGGGAAAATTCACCATCGAAAGTAACATACATATAGACTCCATCTTTTACTAGTACAAGTAAATCAATCGAATTAGCTGTCAGATTGATCAATTGAAGAGAGGTGATGGTATCACCAGAAGAAATCTTCTTATGTACTATGGGAATGGATTGTGGTTTGTTCAAGTCATACAAAGCAAGAGTAACGTATCGTGAAGCCAAGACTAACCAGTATTTTTCAGTGTCAATTACCATGTCTGTGGTAGTAAAACTAGTCTGATTAGGTTGTACTATTTTGGTTATCATTATCTCTTTAAAGCCTTGCGCGTAGTTAAATTCACGTAAAACAAATGGAACTTTTGGATTTGGACAATCGCTCAAAAGAAAGTATCTATTTTCATGGGAGTAGGCTAACAAATTGGTCAATTTGTTTTTACCAATACTATCGTCGTGGATCCATTTGATTGACTGCTGTTGGTTGAAATCAATAGTTAGTAAATCACCATTTCGAGCTGCTATTACTATAACATTGATTTCATCAAACCCCCTAACAATGCCAAAATCTTGTAGCCTATCTTCTTTTGTAATAAACAGAAAGACTCCATTCTGAAGTGAGAATATAGAGCCCTGAGATGTGAGAAGGACAAGTAATTTCAGAGTCGATAATTCAAAAAAATCCCTGATTAGTTCATTCTTTGGGAAATTAACCCCCAAACTGCTTGAAATGTCTGACATTGTATACTCTTGGCAAACCCCGAAGTTTGAGATATCATGAACTCTCACCTTTCCATCTGCACCGCCAGTAACACAAATTTGCATATTGACATCGTCTACATCACCAGACCATATATGCTTTCCTTTGTGACAATTTTCATATAACTTTAACTGCTGAAGCTGTTGTTGTCTTTGATTATATTGCCACAATCTCAAAGTGCAATCCTCGCCGCATGACATAACCCTAAGACCTTGATTTTGAGTAGAAAAGAAACTCAAATTCCATATTCTTGACCCATGGCCCCACCCAGTTGATAACACTTCTCCTGTATTAAAATCGTAGAGTTTTATTGACCTATCGTCTGAACAAGATATGACATATTTTCCCTCGTTATCAATTTCGACAGCAAATATTGAACCTTCATGTGCCGTCAAGTTGTGTATGATTAACCTAGATTCTAAGTCCCATATAATGACTCCATTCATAACCGTTCCACTGGCAACTATAATCCTATCTTTTAGCAATTTTATAGAACCGGAGTAAAGGATTGACTTCTCGTAACAATGAATCTTATCGGTCAACTGAAATTCCTGACTGGGATTGGAAATATCAATTTTGTAAACGGTATTATGGGAGTTTAGGATAAGCAAGGTATTATCATCAGCAAAAGCACAGCTAATGATCCACTCATTTATTGCCTTCTCTTTTGATGTTATCGTTCCCAGTATCAATTGCGATGTTTCAATAACCATGAATGACCTACCTCCACTAATTGCCACGCAATTTCCCAGGGGCATAACTTCTATGTGATGAATCTTGTTTCTATTAAAAACCTGGTGGCTATAAATAAGAGTTGTCTCTTCGGTGTCAGAGTCAATTCGAAATAATTTTAAGATGCATCCATATCCGACGATGATGAGGCTCCCCCATATTTTAACACTGGTCGCAGGACCAATGTGATGCAATGGAGACAAACTGTCGCTGTTAACATCTGAGATGGCATTAATTACCATCTCTGTCATGTTTTAATTATCTAGTTTGGGTGCAATAGAGTTTGCAATCAGAAGCCTCATCAGGATTTTTTCACTTAGCATCGCCATATTAATACAAGCTGCTCGTTGCCCAATTTGGAAGTCAGGCTAAACTACTTAATCACGTGCATGAAAATAAACTACTGTTTAACTGTATGTATTTCTATACTATAAACTAGAAAGCTACCAAGAGAGGACTAATTGCCCAAGATGCTAACTAGGTAACATTATGTTCAATCTTCATCTCTTTGGTCGGCTCTAAGATGAGGTTCAAAAGTACGGAAGTTACTACGATTGACCGATTAATTGGCTTTTCCTTGTTTCTGTTTGGGCTTCAGATCCAGCTTGTCTTTCAGGTTTTTCTTTCCTTTTTGCTTCTTTTGATCTGCTTCTTTCTACTTGTCGTCTTTCTTTCCTTGAGCCTTTTTCTTCTCCTCTTCCTTTCTTTTAATTGCGCTCTCACTGATTCCCAATTTGTCTTGTTCAACTCCAAATGCTTTACAGAAGGCAGTTGAAGATTCCAATACGCATGACATCTGTTTAGAAGGTCCACTAGACCATTGTTTTCCGGCCAGTATTCTTTCCACCAATCTCTTCACCCCTTTTATTTTTACCAAGTTGTTGTTATCATCGGCTACGGACAAGCTCAATGTAAGATAATCTTCGCCTGTAGCAGGATCCATTTCCCAACTGGATATTCCATTAGGTATCAATACATTTGGATCCTTTCTTGAACAAAGAACCTCGCGGTTCCTCCATCCCCATACTTGCATATTGAACGAAATTGAAGATGATAGGTATCCAACTCTGAAATCGGTGCCATTTCTCATGAGTACAAGCAAATTGGGGCGATACATGGACCTACCACATCCACACCAACGAATATGGGCTCGAAGAAATCCGACCCACACGTTCTGGAGACTCTCGTCTTCGCTTATTTGACTCAAAGGAATTAATTCGGTTCCTCCCCGGATTGGTCCCACTTCCTTGTCGTTGGCATCAGGAACGCTTGCAAAAGTACAATTTATGATGTCCGCGCCTGTTTCAAAAGGACATTTTAATACCTTGAGACCTGTCCATTTGTAAACAACGTAAACAGATGTGTCATATGGATCACGTTCATTTGGATCTATAAATGGAGTCCAATTCTTTTCGACTTCTTGTTTGGGGTTGTTTTCAATGGCCAATTCCTTTACCTTGTTGAACTCAATATTATCAAACCTGGTATCGGCATAACCATCAGTGTTTTGTTTTCCTTTTTGATATTGGAATAACCACCCCATGAACATGCTCCGATAGAATGTAAAATGGTGATTAAGATCAGAATCCTTCTCCAGAGTAATGCTAGCAAGCTTTCGAAGAAGAGCATTGAAAATAATTGCTGGCTCTTCTCTGCCTTGTTTGTTTTTTATAAGAAAGATACGTGTGTCCTCTGGACCGTACCATCGTCTTTTAAGTTCTCCATAATTGTGGTAGAAAGGTATAGGTCTGAAACTAGGGAACTTGATGTTGCGATAAACTTCGTCACCAGTGACGGAATCAGTGGTAGGGATAATCAACTCAACATTGGATAATTCTTCCCACTTTTCATTGTACACTTGGGCGTACAATAAAGACACCTGCGGGTTCCACTTGATACCCGAGCGGGAAAAGAGTACCCTGCTCACCATTAAATGGACTCCGTGCTCTTTAAGCCATACCGATGTACCAGCAAACTTGAAAAAGTGCTTACGAGACTTATTTTCGGCAATGATAGAAGGCAATTTTCCTTCAAAAAACGAACCTAATTCCTTGAAGGCATTGTCATACTCGAGCTGTTGCATAAGAGTTTTCACCATGTCTTCAAAGTTATCTTCCATTATACGATGGGAGCTAATGGATAAGTTTTCATTTATTTCCATATCTTTGCATTTAGGACCATCGTTGAATGACGAATAAAGTTTGACGGGGTAATCGGAATAGGTGTCATTGACGGTATTGGCATCCAAAGCCGATTTATTTCCTTGGTACTGGACAAAAACAGTGTCTTCCAGAAATTGATCGTACTCATCGAAATAGGATTGTTGAATATTGGGTTTGACCTTAAGATCGCTGGGGTATATCACCATAGAGTCATTTGGACTATATATTGATATGGGTTTTGGGGCAGCTTTTGAGAAGGGCCTGCGAATATACTCGGGGACTGCTTTTACAGGGATAGGATTGTGGAGGTGAAATGACAAGAAAATTAACACAATTATGACCAGGAGCACAAGGGCACGTTTCATTGCAAATGGCCGAGGTCTGATGCTCCGGATCCCGGCAACTACGGCGTCATATTTGTCCATGATCAACAGGCGCCTACGAGAATGTGCTAGCAAACTAATCACCGGTATTTCTGGAATATATAAAGAAACAAGAAATTTCCACTTTATGTATCGATAAACCTTTCTGGGTAGTGGATATCAAATTTTAAGAAACATTACTGGCATACAATCATCGGGGCCAAAGTTGCAGCAATTTGTATAGATGACACAAAGCGGTACAGCAACAAATGGTGTCAAAGAGGATAATGGCGGCTTAAAATATATTGCGGCCCTGGCATAGCCTCTGGTTGTCTTCTATTGCGGGATTTTCTGCCAGGCTGACGGGAGTAGGAATTTTATCTTCCACTTTGTAATCGATCACATAGCAGGTACAAACAGTCCTTTTAGCCAGAATCCAATAATAGATCTCACTACCTTAAGCTAACTCGGTAGGCCCTGCGAGATTACATCTTGCCTGTTTTGGAATATTTTTTGCCACAATAGCGACTTATTGTCTTTATCCGGCAACGCACCATTATCTTTAGCCAGGGCACATACAGGGAGGCTATGATCAACGTTGGTGTTATCCAGGTGATGGCGGCGTTATGGACACCGGTTTCTAGAACCAGTCTCAGTTGCTGAGAATGTAGATTATGTATCGGTTCTAAGGGGACTTTTCTGACACTTCCCCTGTACCAGAAACTTGTCACTGAAACAGCCTCCAGGGGTGCATGTAATCCCACACGAGGGTGCCAAGAATTTACCATTTACGAACTCGATTATTCACACTTCTCTTCATTGAAAACCCCAGGGCTTCTACACTCGAACGTCGCATCTGTTTTCAAGCTCTCCTGTCAACCATAGCACATCGAACTTGGGATCTAGCGCTGCATTCAAGCAATTAGACAAATCGCTTACAAGCACGGCCGGACCCCAGTATGTGGCGATGCATGACTTGGCTAAAAGGAGGCAAAATATTTCCATTGACATTGCCTGATACTCGGAGTATTTGGCCATGTAGTCGACAACATCGAATAACGATATGACTCCTCGGGGTAGAACAAGTCCCTTTCGTTCAAGCCAATGGACGGGCAAGTTGTTCGTTTTCTGGAACCGTGCCAAGTGGAGACGATACTGACGCACGCACTCGTCGTTGGTGATGTATCGAAACAAATACTTACGCGAGACCAGGGAAACACCACTAGGCTCATTCTTCTCTAAGCACTTGTGCGAATGTAGTATGACGTTCTCAACAATAAATTTGCCATCCAAAGGAAAGCTATCGTCATCACGGGTCCCCAAATGTAAATCGGGATCAAGTGCAGTGAAACCTCGAGGAGCGAGATCCTGCTTATCTAAAGGAAAGAAAACATCCGACGGATAGTTCCTTATAACAACGTTCTCATGGTTGTTCTTATACCTGTCACTGGCTAGAGCAAGCTTGGTGCGAAGGAGCTCGTTTTCGACCTCTAGTTCTCTTATCGTTTGCTTTCTCTTCTCTCGGAGCTGTTTCTGTGACTGCCTCATCTGTTCAAGTCGTACAGCCCGAGGTACCTTGCGTTCTTTATATGCGATCTTTTCATCGCTGATCACTTCTGTTGATACTGACATGGTATTGCTGTTGTACTACTTCTTTGTACTGGGGTCAAAATTATGATTTGTAATCACATCGAAAATACTACATTTCCAAAAACGGCATTTGCAGCAAATAGCGATTTATTTGTTTCTGATAGTTGCACCAGAGATTAGCCTACAACTTATATAGTCATTTGCGAGCATTCAAGATTTGGTTGACCGAGTCTAGCACTGACTTTTGGAGGTCAATCAAGGTAAAACCCAAAATCTTTTTGGTTTTGCTGTTGTCAATGGTTCCCAAAGATGCAATAACCTTCTTGTCGGAACCAGGCTCACCCACGGGGATCTTACCCTTCAAACTTGGGATATTAGCATTTAAAATATCAATAATGGACTGAGGTGTAAAGCGGCCAGAGTTCAAAATCAATCTTTGGTTCTTGGCCTCATCCTTTTCGAATGCAACAAGATGGGCTCTGGCAACATCACGCACATCCACAAAACCACCCTTAGTTGGAGGCAATTGACCGTTAGGACCCAACTTAATAATGGAGTTGATCACTTCTGATGAAGTGTTCAAACTATCCTTTACTTCAGAATCGTAGGCTTGCGGACCAAACACAAATGAAGGGTTAACGGTACTCAACACAAAATTAGGCTTGTTTTCTTTGACAAACTCCCAAGCTGCGCGTTCTGCAAATGTCTTAGAGGCACGATACCCGCTGACTGGATTTTTCAAAGCATCTTCCCATGTAATTTCGTTCCAACTTTCTTCATTGAAGACGTTGCTAGGGTTGGTCTCCTTTTCAGCAGTTGAAATAGCTGCATACGACGAGGTTACAACAACTCTCGAGACATTCTTTCCATACTTTGCAATGGCAGCAAGAGCATTCTTGGTACCATTGATTGCTGGCTGCAACAATTCCTTCTCAATGTCGGTTGCTCTAAAGTGGAAAGGTGAAGCTGTGTGCAAAAACACAGTAACTTCAGGGTGCTTCTGAAGGGCTTCATCAAATGCACCAGCCTTTTCAACGTCCTCAACAACTTCAAAACTAAACTTATCCGACTTGAGTAAAGATGATAAATGTTCGCCTTTGCTGACAGATCTCACGGTCCCCACTACTTTGTAGCCCTTTTCAAGTAAGGTTTTAACAACATGTTGGGCAATAAAACCAGTGGCTCCTGATACAAATACGGTAGTCATTCTGTGAGTAAATTTGATCGGTGTAAACTATGAATAATTTGTCAAGCCGTTAGTGATTAATGCAACAACGAATTGAAATATTTCCTCACGTTGACAATGAAAGGAATTCGTCTCCTTAAATAGGGCAAGGCTTTTCCTGGATTTTCCCAAAATGTGGCGGCCCGAAAACTACGTCGGCAATTACCCAATTTAGACTAACCGCGAGATTGACTTTGGCGACATACTTAACGGGAATCGATTTGTTAATGCTTGATTGTCTGCGATGTGGTGATGCTGGGATCTTGGATATATCATAGAATCGTGGATATGTCATCAATTGCTGTCACCACCAATTTTAGTTATCGTTGATGGCCATACCACAATTGTGTCTCATTCGGATCTCATATCCGCGCTTATTCTTATTGGCTGGTTATTAATGCCCTGTTTACCAATGGATGTGACATCAATTAACATTAGTTAGCTTTAATTAAACTATATATTCTCAACCTACTTTAACAAGTCACCTTTGTTCACAACAAACCCATCTATAACAGCCATGGCTGCGTATAATCTATTTTCTGCTTCCTGAAAAACGATCGACTCGTCACTATAAAACACATCATCGGCAACTTCTTCAGAGTGACGGGGAAGACAATGCATGAACTTCCAGTTAGATGCAACTCCACCCGCTGCAACCATTTGCTGGGTGATTTGGTAGCCAGCAAACTGCTTTAATTTGGCAGCTTTTTGTGCCTCTTCTCCCATGGAAATCCAAGTGTCAGTGACCACGATGTTAGCATTCTTTAATGCTTGTTTAGGATCATTGACTATCTCAAACTTTAAGCCACTTGACTGGGCCAATTCATTGGCTTTAGTCCTAACGTCAGCATCGAATGTAATATCCTTGGGGATAGAAACCGAAACATCAATACCTGAACGCAAACATGCTATTGCTAAGTCATTTATGACGTTATTTGCATCTCCAATCCATGTCAACTTTAACCCTTTGGTGCTTCCAAATGCTTCTTTAATGGTCAATAAGTCAGCAATAGCCTGTAATGGATGGTATTTGTCGCAAAGAGAATTTATGATGGGAACTGACGAATGTGCACACAAGTCCAAGATGTCCTTATGCTTGTTGACACGAGCAAAAACGCATGATGTCATTGAACTGATAACTCGAGTAGTATCGTAAACACTCTCGTTGACACCCAACTGAATGTCGTCCTTACCTAAAAACATTGGCTGCGCACCAAAGAAGGCAGCTGCACCTTCAGTACTGATACGGGTTCTAGTAGACCTTTTAGAGAATAAAAGAGCCACAAGCTTACCCAAAAGTTTTTCGTGATTCACAAGTGAAGGCTCACCTGATTTCACAACACTCTTATAATGTTCAGCTTTTGAAACGAGATTGGCAAATTCATCATTTGTTAAGTGAGATATTGATACCAAATGCCTAGGCTGAGATTTCAAAGTTGAAGTACTGGACAAAAGTCTCTTTGAGGTAACTGATCGAGTGGCCATATTGTATAAATGATTGCAGAGAGGAGTTGGATAAGCAAAAGAAAAGGGCATAATTTATTGAAAATTTTTGAGTTTATGACTCAGACCAATCGGGTAATTTGTTTTTGGCTAAGCGCGGTACAAGATCTATCACCAGTTCTCAGATTTACCCATGTATACGCAGTTTTCTGGTACATCAGAATTAGTAAGTTTATAAACACACTAAGAACTTTTCATGTATTAGAAATTGAGTGTTATAAAGAATAAACATTTTTAGGAAGTCAAATCTGAACACTATTGATGGTTCGAGCATTGCAATGCGTATATTTTTTTCGAATCTAAGACTGTGTAAATCGCTCAATCGGATTCGAGTTCAGTTTTAGAAATAAGCAGGAAAACACAATAATAGAGTAAGTGTTTGGAAAACCAGGATGTAATTCTTACATGAAGGTTAAATACTTCACTATAATTTATTGTTTAGTTTGATGTTTGGTATTTATCAAGAAGTAATAACGCGATTTTAACAGCAGATCGAAAGAAAAGAATAAACCAGGTTATTATGTTATACTGCAATTCAAATAAAACGTACAATAAGAACTCTAAGCTTGTATGATATTAGTTATATGTCTATAAGTTTAACTTTCATATCACTTTTGTCATAGCTGTTTCACTTATAACTGCCTCTCGGTATTGCTTACGTGCATGGTAACCCTAGGTAGCATGATATTCTGAGCGATAACTGGATGTCACTAAACAAGCACCTGCATTTGTACATTAAAGCATTCCTCAACACAAATCAAAATCGCTGTTTCTAGAGCTTTTCTGTGCTCTTTATCTTTAATGTAGCTTTTGAATATGTCAGTGCATTCGCAATGTTTCTCGCATAGCCCTAAATATTCGCTTCTTGGCACCAAAGTTCTGTTCTGTTCACCTGTATTCTATGGTATCAACCGCCTTCTCTAAAGATTTATTTTGAGCTCTGAAGCTGAATAGAAGCTGGGAACTTGACCATCTCTCATTTTAAAAAACAATAAAACCCCAATATCAGTGGATTGAGATTGATTTTGCAAAACCTCGAAAGATTCCGATAGGTCAGCCAATATAACGAGAAAAGTTGCTTGCAATACAGATAAGAGTTTTACCATTGGAGGATAAGTTATCTTGGTCTTCCACCAAACTTAGCGAACAGGCCGCTATTTATGTACATAGAAAATATCACACATTGAAAGCTCGATATTTTGCCCTATTTTTTTCATTGGCTGCAAAATACGGTGAAAAGTTGACACAAACGTCAAACGGGGTTGCTTTCGAAACAATTATAAAACATAAGATTAAAACCAAAATTTTCAACGGTCGAAGTGGGTACTGTAATCGTTGGATACTATTCGATGTGAGACTTCAATTATTAAATTAGAGAAACCGAAAATGGACATTTGCAATTATATAAGATAATTGGGGGTGAATGCAGAATTAGTATATAGTGACACGTACGGCTTTAAAAGAAGAGACGTATGGCTGGACAGTTATACATTATCCAGATAAGACAAATTTTGGAATTTTGTTATCTTCAATAACAGTAAATATTTATCGGTAGAGTTATGGGAGGAGTAGGTTGAAAAGTCTGAAATGATGATGTCCACCGATTTAGAAAAAAAAGTTCTCAACTTTTCAGTTAAGATAGTAAACTATTGTGATTGGTGTCAATTCTATTATGCTTCATCTATGATTTTGCGTATTAGCTCTCTGATATTCTTTTGATATATGAGAATTCGTCTCCTTGTTTCCTATTGATAGATTCTCACTAAAGCAAACATTTATCTCGGGCTAAAAAGTAAGAAATATTCCGAAGAACTGTAAAATACACTGCAAATAATATTCACCATTGAAGAAAAAGAGTTGAGAAATGGAGCCATTACGAACTGATTCATTATTTTATGGATGTTACTGATCATATATCAGAATCAAATATACTAAAATTTGAAAATTAGATTCAAAAAATATTTTCAGCCAACAGATTAGAGAAACTAATTTGCGCTATTGGAATTAAATAACATTTTAGATTAGCAAATAAATACAGGTGTAACAACTTTGTTTAATTTTAGTACTACCATGATAATGACTCTCAAGAAAATATGAGTTCAGACTGATTTATTTCTTCCTTACTTGAATTCCCATGACGAAATGTCTGCGTCTATCTCGAGGATCATTTTGATACTGTTGAGTATTGAGTTTGTGATTTCTTCAGATGATGTTTAACTCCAATTGAATTGTTTTATAATCCAGATAAGAAGAATTAATATTATTTAAAAAGCAATACTGCAACCAATTTGTTCTTTAACTGAGTAGACCTTCAGTAATTCTTAAAAAAGTGTGGTAAGAAGCAAATTATAAATGACAAAAAAGGAACTAACAATTGTTTTCAAAAACAGAATTTTGTTCGCAGTTGATATTGACCACAAGATCGAATTAAAGTACCTGTTTATTCACAAATTTTCCTTTGTCAATATACTACCTAATAGAGCTTTTTGCCAACTACTATGGAAAATGGTAATGCTTCGTCTATTCACTTCAACATTTTTTGAAACTGAAAAAACGCATTGAACTAGCCAAAAATTAAGATTTAATTGAAACTCTGCGATTTAGCTGATACAAATATGAATATTGGGCTTGTGGAATCTAGTGGCCATAATTTGTGATATAATTCCCTGAATGTGAAAGGAATCCAGAAAGTAGGTCCGCTGGAAATACAAAAATTAAAGTAGCCCCTAGTTGATATTGTCCCCAAAAAATTTTCGCACAACTAGTTTAAAATTTGAATCGTGCCGTTTGCTCAAGAAATACACAATTGTTTTTGTGTTATATCTTCGTGAATCCACGAATGGCACTAGCAATTGTCGAAACTATGAATCTTATTTTATCAGCTTAACGGAGGCATCCAAGTACAATATAATCCATGTTTCTACTTTCTAAAAAAATATGTAATAATTATCGTTGAAATCTTCTAACTTTAAATGATATTAAATTAAGTTTATATTGACTTATAATTAGCGTTGATTTTACCAAATGAGATAAAAGCACAAAATCCAATAAAATGGAATTGCGATCGCAATTTAGTACTTTCTATCAATACTATTTTAGAAAGGCAAGCGATACAAGTCACCAGAAGTTCTTTTATTAACCCCACTTCTAATGAATCACTAGTGCAACGAAAGATCACACATGGAACCGCATAGAAGATTCTCAAATATTTTGCAGCCACTTGCGACGTTGTTATAAAAACAAGGGTTTATTTTACCAGGATCGAATAAGTAAACATCAATAACCTTAACAATGTTGAAACGAATAACAGGTGCTAAAATTCCTATCAGATCGTTTCTTACGTGGTATTCACCACCTCCATTTCCTATAGCTCTCAGAACTTCCAATCATGACTGGTTTTCTAAGGTCCAAATGTCGGACTACTTGACTACCAAAGAGGACAAAGACAAGTACCAGCTACATATAAAAGATGAAAAGATCAACGATAAGGATGTCAAAATTAAGTATAACAAAACAGAAAATGCTTTATCGATTGACATTAATCAACAAATGAACCATAAAGACGATAGCAGCGAGTCTAGATTTAACAGTTCCTTCAGTAGTTTGTATACTTTTGACCAACCAGTTAATTTCGAAGATATCAAAGCCGTTCAACAAGGTGAAGAAGTAATTATTACAGTTCCCAAGAAAGGAAAATCAAGTGATGATTTAGTGAATTTCACAATTAATAAGAAAGAGGTGAATAATGACAACGGAAAGTAATTAATTCAAGTATGAATAAATGACTATTACATAAGTATAAAGCTCAAGTGACGTAATCATGCAAGTGTATCCTCACTTGCGTGAGCATTGCGACAAAATGACCCCACAATCCCCCAGAAAAAAAAAGTGTGATTTGAAAGTATCACAAAGTCATATGCTTGGAGAAATGTCGTTTTTATACCACAAGCTTGCATTAAATACGGAACGAATCTTCTCCAAAGAGCCAAATGGCTATTGAATCATACTTTGGGTTCCCTGGCATGTAATGCTCCAAAACCATGCGTTATGCAATTTCAGATTCTTTTCTTTTAGAAATTAATAAATATTTCTCCGTCCGCGGCCTTAGTAAATTAGTCAGTCAAGGAATTCACTTGAAGGGCCCACAATTCATACTTGGCAGTTACATAATAATATAGCCGTAGTAAAACTGTTTTCAAATCACACAGGCTATCACGTATACTTTTCTCGGATTTCAATATCCATACGTCGTTGTTGACAAGAACACTGCGATTCGCTACAACTATGCGACATTTCCTGGTTAATACTTTTTAGTCACATTCTTTGGCCATTTTGTGTTTAGTAGTCGCACTATTTTTTTTTCTGTCACTTTCTTTGATTCTCCCCTTATCTGAGATTTCGACCTTTACTTTGCTCACTCCTTGCTTGCAGTAACTAGCTACTACCAGGTATTCAAAAACTTTTGCTCCTCCTCCCTTATAGTCTAAGGCTTGTGCGTTTTGATATCACATACAATCAGCATACGTACTTGACAAATATTGGGATCAGACACCTTTGCGTTTTCTCCCTCCCCCACATTCTTGGCGATTTCCCATCATCATAGTCTAGCGGTCATGACAATAGACGTATCCCATCCCCAATCAAAGGGGCTTAAGAACAGTACAGAAGTTAGGGGCTTGACCCACAAACGGAACAGAAATAAGAATAACCAGTATTTTCGATGCTTTCAAAACTACTACCACTCGTACCAGTACCTCAAGCCCAACCCCATTTATATTCCTCATTTGAAACCTTCTGTGAATCACTGGCAGCTACGAGATTTGGTTAAATTTAATGACGGCAATGATGAAATATACTATACTCGAAATGATTCGATATATTCATATAATTTGCGCGACGGGCAAGCAAGAAACTACTTTAAGTTGAGCTATTATCCTCGCTGCTTTGATCATTATAAGGATGTGATAGTGACTGGTGGATTGCTAACATCTTCATCCAAATTATTTTCTTTGCAGTTAGATACTGTCAGTGGGAGCTGTGATAGTATCTCTTCCAGAAGAACAGCAAAGGGATTATATTCATTTTTTAACCCTCAGCAAAATGTTGGCAAATCTGTGAAATTAGGAGAAATGATCAATAACGACGTTACTATTTACCCTTCATCCTCGAACTCGTTTGATTCATATGTTTGCAATAATGACTCTTTCTTGTACTGTCTTGACGTCAACACTAATGATTCCATCAAAATGATTTCTAAAATTAATTGTGAAGTTAATACTTGTCTTAATAATGTTGTTGTTAATCCAAGATCGAACAAGATTTTGACTGCTACTGGTGATTCATCTTCAATTTTCCTTATTGACCCCAGCTGCCAAAAGCCCATCATCAAAACAATAAAATCAGGTCATGAAAGCGGATTTGGGATTTCCTATCATCCAAACGGCTATTTGTTTTCTACTGTTTTCCAAGATGGTATTTGTCAAATTTATGATATTCGAAACTTGACAAACTCTTTGATTGAAATCAAGTCAACTCGCCCCGGTCATCAATCTGGTGCATTCAGAGTGTGCAAATTTTCCCCTGAGAATGACATGAATGATATTCTCATAGTGTCCGAACATGTGGGAAGAGTTCATCTTATTGATTTAAGGAATCTAAACTACGAGAATGTTGATGATCACCAAGTGATTGTTGTACCATTTGCGTTGGACCAATATGGAGAATACAAGTCCTCGTTGATCAATCCTGCGAATAAGACCGACAAAGGCAAACAAGCAGATGAAAAAGATGAAGAACCAGAAGTTCAACAAAAGCTACCCATTGCCGTTTATCCAAATGACGATGCATTCACTGCGCCATTAGTATATGACTATGAATACTTGGCGACTACTAATCCTAAACTATTCAAAGATTTTGGATATGTACCACCACCACCACAGAAGGTTCAAGACAACCAAATAAATTATAATCCACCACCTAAGTTCAATATTCCTCGGTGGTCATCTGTTACTGGACAGTCTTCAGGTGATTTACAAACACAAATGTCACCTACTACTTCTGCGAGGAATTCGTTCTCACAACAAGAAATTGAAGACACAAACCCTGACATTGATATCCAGTTGGATTACGTGTATAACAGTCTTGATTGGATGCCCGCTAATTTGAATTCAGTTCCTCAGCGTCAAATGTCTGCCGCATCTATTTCAAGGTCTAATTCATATGGATTAGGAAATTTCTGCGATGATCTGTATCAGCAATCTACTAATCACATTCATGGTGAGATGGAACTTCTGGGTATTGAGTTTTGTAATCCATCATGTACCAACGACTCCAAAATATTAATAGGTTGCCAAGATGCAGGGATCTTGATGTGGGACATTAATGGAGTGTTGAGAAGAAGTTTTGGGTCATTTGATTATGTTTAGGTTCAATTTATAAGTATTCAAATATGCATGATAATTACACGAATAATGTTATAATTTATTCATAAATTATAAAGAAGGACTATTTATATGAACAATAATGGAATATATAAACATGATTAACGAATTTTTTTTTGATTTTTAGCAGCTATATAACAAAAGTAATGTAATTATATGAAACAATATTCGTGGTTTTTATGTTTTTGTAGATTTTTTGCAGGCTAGATTTACCAATAAATATGAAGCGTCAAATATTCATTAATACTATGCATTTCAAATGGTGATGGTCCATTTCTCTATCAATTTATGTGCTTTCAGCAGGTAATAACCACTGTTCAAAATTGTTCTTAACTCTCAATTGCACATCATCCACAGTAGTTGTTGTATCATCACCAGATTTGCCATTTATATATTTGACGTCAAGGTTTTCGCATTTCTTGACAGAGTCCAATATAATGGTGTTGGAGTCTTGCTCTTCTTCCAATGAATTTTGAAGTCCATTGATAATAATCTTCACTCTCTTAAAGTTCAAGATCAAAGACAACAGAACCCAACCTTCACCATCCATATTTTTCCTCAAAAATACATCCCTAATCAAATTTTCCAAGGAAAAATAGTAGTCGATCTGTTGAGTCAATGCTTGCTGGGGATCTTGTTTTGGAGAAATAGGTGGGGGGATTTGAACAGGATATTGTTGATGATGCTGGTTTTGATGCTGTTGATTATGGGGAGGCATATGAGGATGCATCCCAAAAGGTATATGCTGAGGTAATCCCATCGCATTACCATTGCGATAACCATTTTGTTGACGATAATTTCCATTGCCGTTATTGTTTTGTCTATATTGTCCGTTTTGAGGCCTAAATTGACGGTTGTTGAAGTTTTGAAAGTTCTGGTTCTGGACAAACGGCTGGGGGTGGAAAAATCCACCTTGAATTTGTTGAGGGTTGGGTTGGAAGTTTTGCTGATTGTTGTATCTTTTTTGGTAAGGTTGCCCATTGTAATTGCCATTTCCAGGTATACTTTGGTTGTTGTTGAACCTCCTGTAATTTTTTTGTGGCCCATTCGTGTTGTACTTCTGATAACCCTGGTTATTGTATTGGTGATGGTGTGACTGATGAACCTGTTGATTTTGGTGTTGGTGGTGGCTGTGGTGGTGTCCTGAAGAGTTGTTCAAATGACTAGGTTGTTGTTGTTGGGATTCTTGGTAGATAGGGGATTCCAAATTTTCCAAATTTTCTGCAACTTCATCATGAAGTTCTTGAATGTCTTCATCCAAAGGAATGGAGATATCTTCTTCTAATTCAGCATTTTGTTGCAATTCATGTTCAAGTTTGTTTTCTTCTTTCTTAACCAAAGTAATGGCGGATGCAGTTGTTGTATCCTTAACCTTCTTTCCATTTCCTTTCTGTCCATTTGGATAAGTAGAGTTATTAGGTGTAGACTTCTTTCTATTTCTGTTTTGTTTCTGACTGTTTGATCTAGTATTTGGCAAAACAACTTTAGCATTGATTGGAACCCATTTATTGGTTATAGGCTTAATAAACTTTTGTTGCGTTGTTTTCGTTTGTTGTTGTTCACCTAATACAGGTGCCTTATCGGGAGTTGGCCATTTCTGTTCGTCTACTGATCCGTTGCTGGATGATGATGTTGCCATTGACGTTGTACCCCACGCCGATTTTTCTGGTACAGGTGCAGGAGCTAATGCTTTCTTTTCTTTTTTGGTATCCTTTGAAGCAGATGCAGGGGTAGGAGTACTTGATGCAGAACTTGTTTCAGTATCATTGGTGATTTCAGCAGACGATACCTGAGAATCGTTAGGGGTATCAACAGTAACAGATTTTAATTTAGGATCTGCTTCAATAGCAGCAGTACCTTTGGCAGCAACCTTGGCATATGACACTGGCATAGTCATTGTAACTCAGTCACCACTTGGTACTTGAAAAAAGATATGACGGGAAAACTGTTAGACAAAAGCTCTACTTTTGTATGAGACAATACTTATAGAAATTGGGATTGTAACTATTTGTTTCAATTACACTTCAAACGTTGGTGATTTGCCGCCAATGATTTTTTATAAATTTCCAGTAGTCAAGAAAGTGAAAAACTTTTTGGTAAGAAAAATTTTTTTGGGAGAATTTTTTTGGTGGTAAAATTTTTAACGGGTGTCAAATTAATTTGTGAACTTGGTGCGATAGCTACTGGTCAAGAATATGTATGAGACCTAGTAAGTTGCAACAAAAAGTAAGGTGGCACTGAAGGAAAATTGCCTCAGTGTAGATTTATAATGGACCACTTGTGCAGGGATAAGCTGAACGCCGGTAGTTGAGATTCAAAGGCAGCACTGTAGGTTGAAAGCTAAATGCACGATATATATAAAATACCAAGTTGCAACTTAGGACAACACGCTTGAAAGTTCAAATAAAACTGATGAACTTTATCACTGAATTCACTTTTGATACTCCTACTGCAGAACTGAAGTAGTCTAGTGTCAAAAAGAAGTGATACTACTTGAAAGTAACACGGATGTTAGAGACAAAAGGTTATTAAAAGAAAATTTGTGCGCTAGTCAGAAAAAATCTAGCGTCACTAGCTGTGAAAAAAGTGGTAATCTTGCCATTTTTACTAGAGATTTTACTTAAACTGGTAGTGCATATAGCTGTCTATAATAAGGGCATTGCCTGTGCTACCAATGGAGAGATGAATTCACATGGAATTTTGCATAAACCTTTGTAATATCGTTCCTGTTTTCCAGTTCCACGTCAAAGTGTGTAGTGAGTGTGATTGCGCCACGGTTAGGGTGTACTTTTGGAACCATTCTATGTGGGTATATGCACCATTCTGGTGGTTACTTGGTATACCGTCCGCAGTACAAGAAAGTTCTTGTCTAATCGTAGAAAGCAAGACACGGAAAGTGAATACTTAGCATTGAATATTAAGGCCAAGCTAAGGATCAAATTATATTCCGATAACATATTGGACCGTTAAGCCTCATTGTTAAAATCATGAACCCAAATCAATGAATTGAAGGTTTATCGTTTCTCGTTCCGATATTTACATCAGCGGTGTAAATATCAGTACCGAAAAGTATCTCGCACTTCAATTTTGGTTTCGTCCGAACGGATTCACAACGTAACGGAACCTTGAAATGACAACTGCTGTAGGATTGCTCTTTATTTGGATGTTCAATTTGCCGAATCTCTAACATTTTGTTTAATATTGGTAAAAGTGTAGAAACTTGTTCTGACGCGTCTGGTGATAAAACCCTACAAAAACAAGTTCACTTTAGTTCTGCGGGCGCACTAGTGCTAATTTACCTTTGGTGGAATGGTTCGCAAAATGAAAGCGGTTGTAGAACAAAAAATAGGTGCAACCACATTAATTGACATATTCAACACCAATGATAGTGTTCTAATTTTGAATCTATTTCTAACTTTATCTTTGAAACATGGTGTGTGGGTTTACCCCACCTTACCGAAGGTCAATTCGGTTTAATTTAAAGCTCTCGGTACAAGACGGTACTAGGCGCTTTTTTCCGGATCGCACTACCACGGATTGTGGTGTTTTTCCGTTACCCCATACATGTCAAACCAACATACACTCTCTATTTGTAGTCGGATCATTAGATTCTAATACAGACTCTTTTGCATTATAGTTTACCAGGAGAAGTTGCTGTTTACACAGTCAATCTGCTGAATCAAGACAATTTCATACACAAGTGAATCCTCACTGTACCACATAATTCAAATTCATCAATGCCCATCCTCACCAACCCCCTCTATAGACCACTTTTAGAAATTGCCAGATCGGCAAGAAATGGTATTGTATATGGCGGAAAGATTCGATTTTCCCATGCCCTTGTTATCAACTTGTTGTACAGGTCGGGACCAATTCGGCCAAGAATGAAAACTGTATTTGAGGCAACGAAGAATCATGCAGAAGTGTTAGCATCTTTTGCTATACTTTACAAAGCTGCTGTGATTATTCTTAAGCATGATGCATTCCTTGGATCCAAGAATTTGCAGTTGGTCAAGTTCTTTGCTGGGTGCTTTGGAGCGTGGATTGTGTATTCTCAACACTTTAACTTTTTTCATGGTGGTATCACTCATCAGATTACATTGTACTGTTTCAGTCGTGTGTTGCTAGCTGTGGGTAAAATATTATTGGATCACTATTTGGTGTGCTTTCAACCCAGTTTCCGAAATTATCAGGGTGAATCGATACATTATCGAGACTTGAATCATAGTCAGCAAAAGAAGTTGAAAACTATCATTTATAACAAACTGTGGAAGTATTTTGCCATCTTGACATGGGGATTGGTAATGTTTATCTACGATTACCAACCTCAGTATTTGCAAAGTTCGTTGCGACACTCTATGGCGTATATATATGATGTGGAAATGGACAGTTGGGGAACTTGGAGAGAATTTTTTGGAATTTAATGATAGACTGATCCGAGATTGTTAATGTATGTACGGTAGATATTTTGACGAATGACAAGAGTTTATTATTGTGGTGAAAGTCTCCGCTTGAGATTATAATCATTGGGAATACTATTTTATTATGCTTGTTACTTAATCGCGAAAACTTTACTATTCATGTCCAATCAAGAAGACTATCCTATTTCAACAAAGTGCACAAATTATATTAAACAAAGGTTGCCGGATAGAACTGCTGGGGTCTATGACAGTAAGTCGGCCTGAAAGATCTGACATAGGTGGCATTAAAAGAAGTGGTTGTAATAATGCAAACATACCGGGCAATGAGTCGCAGTTGCAGACATTTCGGTATTGTGCCAACCGTAACTGAACACCTCACACCGATAGGGCCAAGAAACTACTGTATACATAAACCGTTAGTGCGAGAGTATTAATCTGTAAATGTGAGTTGTCAGCGCAACTAATCTATGTTAAAACACCATTCGTGTACATATGTTCGAGCATTGTTCATGTCAAGTGCAATGGCGGCAACCTCGAACAATTCTAACGAGATTGAAGAAGAATCCCAAAATAGCGGAATTAGCCGGGTTTAACTAGAATATTGTTGCCATTGGTTTCGCCGCCCTGGTGTGCCAAAGCCATAGTGACGAGTCGTGTCTTTTGCGAGTCGCAAATGAGCTTCATTGGCACCAACTTATTTGCAATATTTCCCTTTTCGCGGGGCGCGCCGCTGGCACCGACGATTTGAACACGCTGTCCAAGCTGCCAACATTGCGACAGGTAATACACAGATTTGTGCAACGATGTTACTTAGTTCCTCTTTTTGTGTGCAGGCGGCGATGCTCCTGATTACTGCTATGCCGTTCCTCGCTCTGTAACCAACCTGCACAATTTAGTCGCCCCACTTGCGTCCATTGAACCAGATCGGGAACGTTCCCAGAGTGCTCGGCAACAAAAATTAATTTTCAAATTTGTAATCATAAACTCTTTATTCTTTCCACGTATCCGTCTACACTAGCTATCTCTTATAGCCTACACGACAAACGCCAACTACCAACCATGAAATTTTGGAAGTTCTCAACCAACGCTTTGGCCACTCTCTTGGCAGTGGTGTCGGTGGCGCAAGCTTCCGGTCCTGCTGACGGGAATGCTATTGCAGACCCAAACTCTGCCGTGGTCAAGTTGACCTCTGACACGTTTGAGTCGTTCCTCGACGAGAACCCTTTGGTGCTTGCTGAGTTCTTTGCCCCATGGTGTGGCTACTGTAAGGTATTGGGCCCTGAATTCTCTAAAGCTGCCGATTCGCTTAACGAATCCCACCCCAACATCAAGTTGGCCCAAGTTGACTGTGTCGACAATGAAGAGTTGTGTTTGGAACACGGCATTAGAGGCTATCCTACTTTGAAGGTGATCAGAGATGGATTGGCTAAATCTGCTGAAGACTACCAGGGCCCAAGAGAAGCCCAGGGGATTGTCGACTACATGGTCAAAGCCTCGTTGCCTGCCGTTCAACAACCAACTGATTTTGAAGAATTGGAAAAATTGATTGACGAGCAACAAAAGCCATTTGTGGTTCAAGTTAACCCAACTGAAGAGGGTAACGCTGCTTTTACCAAGGTTGCCAACCAAAAGAGAAAGGACTATATTTTCATCAATGTTGAAGATGAAGATTTGATCAAAAAGTTGAGTGGCAAATTTAAGAATGCTGATATTTCTGGTAAGAAACCAAGCTACTTAGTGGTTCATCCAAACCAATTTGATGAAGTGGCAAAGTTAGCTGGAAAATCAGTGGACTTTGAATCGTTATCTGAGTTTGTCTCCACTGAGGTTGTTCCTTACTTTGGTGAGATCAACAGAGATACTTATATGACTTACATGACCTCACCTTTACCAATCGCTTACTATTTCTACAACAATGAAGAACAGAAAGAGGCTGTCACCAAGGACTTCAACAAGTTGGGTAAGAAGTACAGAGGTAAGATCAACTTTGTTGCTTTAGATGCTACTCTTTTCGGTGCTCATGCTGAACAAATCAACATGAAGGCAGATATTGTTCCACTTTTTGCCATTCAGCACGTCAGTGAAAACAAGAAATACGGTGTCAACCAAACTGAATATCCTGAAGGTCCTTCAATCAAGGTCATTGAAAAGTTTGTCGCTGATTACTTTGATGACAAGTTAACCCCTATCATCAAATCAGAAGACTTGCTTACCCCAGAAGAACAGGCTAGCAACCCAGTTATCAAATTAGTTGCACACAACCATAAGAACGTGTTGGATGATGTCTCCAAGGATATTTTTGTCAAGTATTATGCTCCATGGTGTGGTCACTGTAAGAAGTTAGCCCCAACCTGGGAAGAATTAGGTGAAATCTATGACTCCAACAAGGAAGGTGCAGAAGTTATTATTGCAAACATTGACCACACTCAAAATGATATTGATGTCCCTTACGAAATTGCTGGTTACCCAACTTTGTTGTTGTATCCAGCAAATGGTGAGCTTGATGAAAAGACTGGTATTAGAAAGCCAATTATTTTCGAAGGACAAAGGGACTTGGATTCTTTGATTGCCTTTATCAAAGAAAAGGGTGCTTTGGGTGTCGATGGTGTAAAGTTACAAGAAGAATTGGCCAAGAGAAAGGAAGAAGAAGCCATTCCAGAAGATGAAGCTCAAGAAGAGGGAGCTCAAGAAGAGGAAAATAAGGAAGCAAGTTCCGAAGAAATTGACCACGATGAGTTGTAAGAATTTCAACAAATAGCTTAGTGTTTAGTTAATAGAATCGACGTCTAAAAAAATACGTGTAGTTTATCTCTCAAGCCCAAGTATGATTTTTACGTAATATGATTTCGTTATACTACTTACAAATCTAAATAGTCTCTGGACCCCAGATTTTAACTAATTTGTCGTCACCCACACTTCCCCAAACTTTCCCCCAATCCTTACCTTTAATCACACTACCGGTTTTATTCCAATCCACAGAATTGCATAATCCAACATGACCCTTGACGCGAGATATTAATTGACCCGTGTGAAGTTTCCAAAAGTATATGTATCCATCGTCACTACCGCTCATTACAAGCTCTTCTTCTCCAGTGTCTTCATTTAGATAACCAAATGAAGATCTAACAATATAACTGCTTTGACTGTGTCCCAAATATTTTCTATAAAGGACCGGTCTTTCACTGTTTTGTAAGGGCGATATGTCCCATACTTGTAATTCCTCAGGGGCTGAAGATAATAACAAATACTTACCATTTTGAGAAACAGAGCATGACGTAAGTCTCCCTTTGAGATTAATACTAGCTATCCGTCTGGTAGTGGCTTCTTCATTCAAATGTTCTGGGATTTTATAAAAATGAAGTTGTCGATCATTATTTGCAGTGATCAAAATCTTTCCATCAGGAGTTATTGCCAAATCGTTTATTCTATTGAAATTACTTTCAAGTTTATTCTTGAGTGATGACTTGGAATTTGCATTATTGGTGTTATTTGATTCTTCTGGCTCTTTCATAGTGATGTCATCTTTATTATCTTTGGGTTCTTCTTCTTCTTCAATGCTTGGATGTGTTTTATTCAGGTTTGATTCTTCGTCATTGATTGCTTCGTCATCATCGTCTTCTTCTTCTATATTTCCATAAAAGTCAAACAATTCAATTCCTTCTATATCATATGCTTTGAGTACCTTATCTGGAGATCCAATGATAAATTGTGGACTTCCTTTAGAACCAATCCTAGTTGGCATAAATTCGCAAGTCCAAGTTTTAATATCCTGACCAAGGGTGAAACAAGAGATCAACTTGAAATCCGTCAACGAGCTTATACTAGATGTACTTGATGATTCACTTCTTGTAATCCTTTTCTTGTGTATGTCTCCAATCGCCCAAACTCTAACGACTGTATCAAGACAGCAACTTACTAGATATTGTTCTTTGGGATCCCAACAACAATAAATTACTGCCTTTGTCTTACCAGCTGATGGTTTGGTAGAGAAGGGAACAAAAGCAGCATTGTCTGCTGTTACTGTAGGTTCCATTGTTCTAATCTTCTTGAAATTGTTCTGCACATCGTACAACACTAGCTTTCCATCTAAAGATCCAGTCACCAAATATTTACCCAGAGGGGAGAATTTAATAAACCAAACTTCATCGCTATGATAAGTCAACGTGTGTAATAGCTTAGCATTTTCAAACTGGTGTGACGAAGAATGGTGGTGAGGCAAGTCCAAAGGCAAGGTAACACTCAGTGAATTAGATTTCCGTTTATCATGCTTGGTGCGTGGAGGTAAGTAGTATGGCAATTGTGATTGTTGATACTTGATGGCCTGGTTTATCAAATTGGACAAATACTTTGGAGGGATAGAATAGTCTTCACTAAACACATTTTGTGCCGCTGTGAATAGTTTTTTGAAAAACGTATCAACTAAAAGACCCCTGAGCGTTATCAAAATATTTTCATTTGCAATTGGTTTGTATCCAAAGTAGTATTTCAGCAACTGGGTAGAAGACAAATTTGAAGGAAGTGAATCTTGCGCAAGAGTAATAAACAAACTTGATTCCAGTTCTCTGTTCAAATGCTGAAGAACAGATGCTTCAAAAATGTGAGAAAATTCCTGAGTCAACAATGATGATGACAAATGAGGATGTGATATTCTTTGACTAGTTGAAGTATTGAAGTCATCTAAAATGGGCATTAACTTGGAAGATAAAAACTCCAATTTATCCTGAATTGTGGTATCATCTTCCTGAGAGGATCCACCTTGCAAACTGGGAAGAATGAGAACAACTTCTAAGAATTGCTGTCTTCTGATGAGATATAAGATGGTTAATAATAATTGCTTGTGGTAGTCACCATTGTAGTTGAGAAGCTGGATAAATTCTTGTTGGGGCAGATGTGTAGTTTCAGGGGGGAAATTAGTTTTGATGATGGTAACCAAGTATTCATCAATTGAAGCATAATTTCCTATCTTCAACTCAGAATTGAACCAATCAATCAATTCCTGAGCCTGATTTTGAGTCTGTGATTGCAATAGCGATTGTGACTCAGATAGCTGAAGTTGTTCGGGAGATTCATGAAGTTCCAGTTGTTCTTTTTTGATTTGAGAAATCAATGCATCGGAAATTTGCGAATACCCCAAATCCTCCAATGTCTTGCTAATTAGCTGGAGGACAAATTCATTAGAAACCATAACTAAAGGTAGGTAATGATACTTTAAAAGAGTTGTTCCGATATTCTCCACAAAAGAGATGTGTTTATCAAAAGAGAATCTTCCGAAAGTGTCCGCATATTGATGTTTCCGGTTACATGCAGTACGAATCAGAAAATTAGCAATAATAGTACGTGAAATAGGCGGCTAAAGCAAATGAAAAAAAAAAATATTTACAATTGATCAGTACCAGGCTGTATCCTGGCTGTAGTGGAAACAGCTGCGGCTGTTTGGGCGTACGGCAAAAGATTGTAGAAGGAGGTTGGGCTTGTTGTCGTGTCTGGAATCCGATATGCGGCGAAGCTGAATTTCCTCGTATTTGCTACCCTATTGGTAAAATACACTTTCGTAAGCACTTACCTAAGCGGAAACCTTAATGCACAACGGTTGAACTTAGAATCTTTCTGTCAATTTCTTTTACCTAAGGACTGGCTGGACAAAGTCTTAATTACATCATCAACAATAAACTTTGTTTTGTAGATGATCATTACAAATCAATCTTGATCGTAGCTTGCCGTAAATTACCGTGAAACTCGTGAACACAAATGGAATGTATCTTTTCGTATTGCTTGTTGTTCCTAATCCTGCCGTGGGCTACATTGTGGGGGTCCTTCCCTGGCCCTGCTTGGGGTCATCAAGAACACAAAACTACAATGCAAACATTAAATCGAGTTTAAACTTTCCCTTCGATTACACGGAACCTGTGTCCGTAGTCGCATCCCCTTTAGGTAGAAAATAAATTGTCCAATATTGTTTTGTCGATTACCCTTTTGATTCGTTGAATCATGGTGGCAAAATCCAAGCCCTTTGTTTATTTTCTGGAGGAAGTTTTTGTGCATACACACCTCTGTACAAGGCCCTATAAATAATGGGGAACACCATTGAGATTTTGCTGTCCACGGCTGGTTAATTTTTGGCACTTTTAGGGAGACTCAATTGCCTAACCAATTGGTTAGCAACATACGCTCACATCAATCCTTTACTAACAAGTCGGTGGCTTAGACCCGATTGGCAGCCGCAAGTTCTAGCTTTACCAACGAAGATAATCCGTGCAACAATAACCTTCATCTGACACGACCAAAACACAGTGACTCATCTCTATTGTTGTTGTCACGTTTGCACCCCCTGCAGTTCAGCCTGTCCCACTCCAGAGCAATATCTTGAGTTCTTCTACTTGCGTTGCCTGTGCTACCCGCGGCACCCTAATTTAAGTGGTTTCTTCTACAGGCGTATTCACGTTTTTCTCTGTACTTATTTTTTGGTGTGTTTCTTTTGAGTTGCTTAGTTTGTCACAGTTTTTCTATTCATTGTTGTGCAAATCTAAGACTCCGAAACGGTATAGTGTTTCCTTTTGTATTCGATTGTTGATATTGTTGCCGAAGGTATTGGCTTCGAATCTCTAAATTTGGTGTGGCAATTTATAGTCATTATAATATCCAATTTGTGGTACAGGCTTTTGATAAGCTGCTGTCACTGCTCTAGAGATAGGCTTGTCGTACTTCGGTAGTTTCGAATGGTTCACTAGAAATAATGGGAAGGAAACGGTTTAGAATATCAAAGGTTTGCGACTTTTGTAAAAAGAGGAAAGTCAGATGTGATAGGGGAAGTCCTTGTTCTGCTTGTCAACGTTATAGAAATGGTCAGGACTGTACTTACTCGTACATTATTCCAGGACAAGAAAGCTTATTTAAAGAAAGCAGAGGTTCCAGCAATAATTCTCCGGGAGAACAAAAGAAAGATGGACAAGAGAATATTGTTAATGAACCACATACTGTTTCCGATTCCAGTTCGTCTACAATTAAGTTTGATCCTGAACCAGATACACTTGCGAGTTCATTGGTGCAAGATGAATTGTTTCAACTCAAACAAAAACTCAAATATTTGGAAGATTCAGTTCGATTACGGAAAAAGGTAGATGATAGTACCTTGAGTGATAGCAGTAATGGAAATGCCCATCACAATAGTGTTTCATCCACATCATCATTTCCAACCAAATTGTCGCCTGTGACGAGCAATAATTCCACCACTAATAATTCAAACTACTATACCTTCGTTAAGAATGTGAAAAAGTCCCGATCAATAGATGTCAATTCGATGCTTGGAAATAACCCTATTGAGTTTTCCAAAGATGCCATTAACTTTTACACGGGATACACCCCAATTCATGACAAAGAACCGATCAGACGACGTAATTTTGGACCATTATCGTGGATATCACTTACAAAAATGGATTCTGCCTTGGGAAGTCTTTGGCAACATTTGAATTCTATAAAAGAGGCTTATAAATTCAAAATGTTCAGTGTTCTTAACGCTTCCAACGTTCCTCAAGTTGAAAAGGACTTTTCTGCAAAGGCAACTGATGATGAGGGCTACAACGACGTTCGGCCCTATCGAGAAATACTAAACTCTATAAATGACCGTCCAACAGTATTAAAAGCTCTGCCAGTGTCACAAGAGAAATTGAATGAAAAAGCTTTAAGTCTTGGTCTTCTGGTGTATCAAGGTGGTTTAGATGAAGAACTTGAATTGGTTGACAAAATAAAATTGGTTCTACCAAAACAAAAGGTGATATGGCTTTTGTACAAAAGGTTTTTCACTCATTTATATCCTATATTTCCTCTCATTGATGAGGTTATATTTAAGGAACAATTGCAAAAACTTATTGGATATGAAGATTATAAGGATGAAGATGTAATCGTTAATGTTGAAAAAAGGTTGGACTTTGCATATTTGGGATTACTTTTGCTTGTGTTGAGGTTTAGTTATTTGTCATTATTTTCAAACAATTCAACTGTTAACGAGTATAATTTGCAAACAGAAGATCCATCTCCCAAAGCACAACAAATTAAATATTTGTTGAACAATCCAATTAACATTGATGTGGTAAATGTCTCACAATCGTGCCTTAATCAGTTCAATTTGATGAGAGCAATTAATATGACGTTGATGCAATTGGCTTTATTCACTCGATTGTACCATATTTATGCTCCAGAAGATGGTGATGGAATAGATGGTGGTGATGCCCAAGTATTCAATGCAATGCTATTGCAAATGGCATATTCTCTTGGCTTGAATCGGGAACCAGATAATTTTCCTGATGCTTGCAATGACGAAAAAGTTAACAATTTGGGAAGAAAAATATGGTACTTCGTATTAATCAATGATATGAATAATGCTATTGTGAATGGCACTATGATTAATGCAGATAAGGACAGCTTTGATACAAAAATTCCATTTTATAAACCTGGAAATGAAAATGTCATTGATGTCGAACTTGAAAAAACAAGTTGTCGATCGTTTAATCAATTTGAGACTGGTTACGAGCCGTTAACTGAGTTGCTTAATTCGATAATGAGAGTGAAAGGACTGGTAAATATGGCAGATTTGTCACAAAAATTGAACTATATCGAATCGCACTTTGTGGATAGATTCCGCAATGTTTCTGGTGAATTTGATAGAGTTGAATCCAACCATGAAGCAATGTTGAATCGAGTTCTTAAATTGAAAATTTATTTTACCACTAATTTCTTTTTGGTTTCAATCTACTGTCATATCTTCAATTATTATGAAAGGAAATTGAATGTTGATTTAGCCTATTTTTACTTAAAAAAGATTTTTGTTGTTGTTATTCATGATTTGATGCCTTTTTTCTGTGAGTGCATTAGTCATAGTCAAATGTTTTTCAGTAATGCATTAGACTTGATCATAGTACCTGGATTTGAAAGTGTCGCTCACAAGTCATTATTGGTGATTATTTCCTTGAGTCTAAGAGTTAAATTTTCTATCCGATCGTTTGAAAAGAAGTATGATCATAAATTCAAAATGAAATCAGGACTACCGGAACATGCTAGTTATCAATTCCATTTCGATACTTTGACGAGAATTTCATCTTTGTTGGCTAAATGTCGTGATGTATTCCGGGACGGAGTTGCAAGATTGTCTCATAGATATTATTACGCTTGGAGAATTACAAAAGCACAAAAATTCTTAACTACCGTCATGAGCCTGGAAGAGTTTTTTGTTCACTACAAACCAACCTTTGATTCCCAATTGATTTTCAGCACCGAGATGTTGGAAGAATTGGAATATATTTTGCTGAATGCATTGAGCAAAGTAAAACAACACAGAAAAGTTGATAAACAGAAAAGTTTATTTCAGCAACTGCAGCAAAATGCTATGGGACAAAATATTGGTAATTCCGGTCCTTTATCTAATTCACCAGCATCTAAGTTGGGACAGGTTAATGCAACACCTATTTTTGATACAACTGGTTCTGTTAATTCTACTGCTAGTTCAGAATTAGATCTGAATGAGTACAAACCGAATGATCAAATTGATTCCATTTGGTTACATATGATGAACATGAGAAATGAATCTGGCGATCTTGGAACTAAGTATAGTCAGTCTTATGCTATGGGTGGCAATTTGCAAAACAACTTTAATAATGTTGGAGTAGGTGGGGCTGGTGGAGCTGGTGGAGCTGGTGGAGCTGGTGGAGCTGGTGGAGCTGGAGGAGCTGGTATTTCAAATACTAGTCGTCAATTGGTGGATCAAGTTTTCAATTTTCCCAGTGTGAATCCTCTCACACCTAATTTACTAAACAATATAGATCAAACTGGAACAACGCCTGGTGCAGTTCCGGTAGACATTAACAATGCTAATGATTTATTTGACAACTTCCCAATTGATGAATTATTCAAAGATTTTTCTTAGCGTGCTTTAAAAGGCGCTTTCTAAAGAAAAAGAGGACAAACATGTATAAATTCCTTATTAACTTGTAAATAGATTTCTTACGGTGATGTGTTATGTTGTGGTATAATGAATATTTATTGATTAAGTTCCTGATTGGTTTTTGTTGTAGATTCAATGGATTATCAAAGTCTTCGTAATAGGTAAGTAAAAAATAAATAATGAAGGATGCGAGGTTCGAACTCGCGCGGACAACGTCCAGTAGATCTTAAGTCTACCGCCTTAGACCACTCGGCCAACCCTCCAATTATCGTGCTTTTCGAGACTCGGGATTATTTTATGTATACAAGAAATATTTGGTAATTCTATTCGTGTAAGTTGAAATGCCAATTATACAATCGAGATTCGTGTTGCGATTTTTAGCAAAGTACTTCCCAAGAATACGAGTACCTAAAACCCCTAGTAGTATTCATCCAATTGGTAACGAAAATAGATGAAGTATTAGTTGAAAATTCATTGTTTTGACTTCACATTTAGTTGACAGTTGTTACACTATCTGATCTAGTAGTCATCTCGGAATGAATTAACGTAGCCACCTACTTACCTTTAATAAAGTTGTAGGTTTGCCACGACAGATATTAGTGCGCCACTCGTCATGTGACCTCCTTGTAATTTTCCGGTGTATCACCCACACAAAAGCGGCTCAACCCGGAATTAGTTGTCCGATTGGGCTACTATGTGATCCACAAAATTACAAAGCAACGTGGGCAGAGAAACGTTTAATTTGTATTTACAGTAATTGATCTCAAGACCTTAACTTCGAATACACAAACCTACTAACTTTAAGCAGCGAATTAAATGGGCAGTAATCTTTTCGTAAGTCTTGGCCAAAATCTACTATTGATATGAGCCTTGTGAAGCAGTTATCGTATCCCCATGTAGTAACCGTACTTGGAATACTCTGACAATTTATAGAAAAATATGATTTTGTATCACCATTAATCATTAAGGTCAACAGTCGACCTCAAATATATATCTTTGTGTCTCATTCGCGCTAAAGTTCGTTTTATATATAACTAGCCGCCATCATTTCCAAATTTCACTCTCAATATTGCCAGTCCAGGAACCTAATCTATAGTGTGAGCATCGCTCTTGAGAAACTTGAACGGTGGAGATATTTCGCATTGTCCCATAATTCCGTAACCCAACACTTCACCACCAATTTCCTTTCCAATAAGACTGGCATGCTCCAATTCCATTTTCAAGCTCCCTGGGTTCCCGCATTCAGTCACTGCGTCGAAGCAGAATTAGTTGCTTCCAATAATGAACCTCCCTTCCTCACGTTCCAATTTGCTACGGTGGATTCTGAATCGGGCTACCCTCATAATCGGACGTTAGTATACCGAGGGTGGCTCTTCAACAACAAATCATCCAACATTATAACATTCAGCACCGACAGGCGAATGCAAAAATATGAACAATTATTGCATAATGACAAATTCGAAGCAGTATTTTGGTTTCAACATATAAAAAAGCAATTTAGGTTCAGAGGAAAGGCCAGGTTGGTTAATGAAGACTACTATCCAGTTATTGACTTGAGTTCTATTCTGCCAGATGAAGAAACCCAGACCCCTATTAACAATAACCACAGTGACCATGAATTTTTGGATAAAACTGATTCTCAAGTACAACGTCAACCTATTGCATCTTCATTGTTGTCACCTTCTTTGGTCAACAATAATACACAAGAAGACGTTTCACAAATATTGTATATCCCTCCTACGAAAGAAGAGTGGGAAGACGAAGTCAAGCGTCACTGGGATAGTTTGTCGAAAACTCTCAAGAAGTCGTACCGTAAACCACCTCCTAAGGAGCCAATCAGTGATGCCAATCAAAAATTAATCAGTTCAATTCATAGGGGAGTAGACGGGAAAAAGGACGAAGCTGGTTTAAAAAACTTTTCAGTGGTAGCCTTGTTTATCAATTATGCTGACTATTATGAGTTAGATAAGGACAGGAGGTACATCTATGAGGTTGATGAATACCAACAATGGACGGAAGAGGAAGTCTGTCCTTAGGTTCTGCATCTTGCAAATTCAATTCTGGTTGATTGAAATGCATAAGTTTCATTTTAATTCTTTGGAGGGGTTGTCATTATTGGAAGAGCATTAGAATCATATATTATTGGATTTATTATATTTGTTATGAATCGTTTTACATAGTGAATGATGTCAGTAGACTTCAAGAATGAACTCTTTAATGTTCAATAAAGAATGAATATAAAAAAAACCATTCAAATTGGATGATCAACTTCTTTGGAATATGTAAACTCTTTATGAAACCAAGATTTAACTGATGGAGATACATTGATTTCTTTGATTTAGATGCATGGTTACCGATGAAGATAGTTACAATATTGCGGGTATCTACCTGATCCACGTATGATAGGTACGCAGATACTTTTGTTTTATTAGCACGTCTTTTCAATACTTCCTAATAATTGTAAATATTTTTATGGAAATTTTCTAATCACAAGAAGTTTTACTCCTTGTAAATGGCAGAAATACTAAATATGAATTAGTAGTTTATTAATGGAAGTTCAGGTTTCTGAACGGTGATTGCATTTATATCTTTAAATGTTTTTAATTGATTTTATTATTCCTCAGAGCAAAGTACCTGAGGTAATTGCTAAATTCATACCGAAACAAAAAATAATCTGATCTAAGATTTCGGTGCACATATCTTCAAACATGCACAAATAGACTATCACCAAACTAACTTCAATCACAAAAGGAAGTCGGATACTACTAAGTGGACAACAATCTATGCGTTCACCCCAGTTGGTTGCGAAAAACGGTTATCCCAGTACGGTAAATCGTCTCGCTGTAATTTGGTTATTAGAGAGCCGCGCACGACCTTTCCGAACAAATGGTCATTTAATTCTGTATCATGATTCATGTCCATGCTACTCTAGAGAGACTACAGAACCACCAACAAATTGTGTTCATGTTGTTGAACACATTAATTGAATTTTCATGTTTGCTCGAATCAAGCTACTGAAATTTTTGTAGTAAAATTTGCTTGTTTTACATTTTACTTGTATAATGAACATTTTTCTACATCGCCACGTCCACAACAACTTTCTTCTAGTTGCACTAGACTCGTAAAATCGGTGCCTATATTTCGTTTCTTTGTGTTAATATTTCCTGCCTGTCTGTTTATTTTTCTTTGGTTGTTTTGATTGTATTTAATTTTCCCTCAGCGCTAAATTTCCCAATTTTTTACCCACTTTTCTTTCTTCTATCTAATTCACTTCCTTCTACTCAATTCTATTACATATAATGCCCGCTGCTACTAAATCCAAGTCCTCTAAGGTTGCTGTTCCAGCTCCAAAGACAACTTACAAGGGTATGTCGTAATTTTTTTTGTTTTGAGAGCAAGTTCTCGAGCTTTGTTTGCGACCAGGAATGACCGTTCGGGGTGGGGAGCGACGAGCATGCCACTGCCATACCGACGAATTATGAAAAATTGGTACTAACCATGGACGTATAGACATGATCAAGTCTGCTATTGTCACCTTGAAAGAGAGAAATGGATCTTCGTATGTACTGCTGTTAATGTTTTTGCTGTGTTTGATTTTGTAGTTTGCATGATTTGTTTTGGTTTCATCAACGCCAATGCACACACACAAAAATATCAAACGAGTCCAATTACTAACAGGCTTGCCTTAGTCGTCAAGCTATTAAGAAATACGTGCAATCTAACAATGACGTCAAAGCAGCTAATTTTGATGCATTGTTCAATGCCGCATTGAGAAAAGGAGTTGAAACTGGTGACTTTTTACAACCAAAGGGTCCATCAGGGCCAGTGAAATTGGTTAAAAAAGAAAAGGCACCAGTTGCCAAAGTTGTCAAAGTGGTTAAGAAACCTGTTGCCAAGCCAAAGAAAGAAAAGAAGCCTGTTTCTGTCAAGAAGGCCACTGTGAAGAAAGTCGTAGCTCCTAAAAAAGTGACAAAGAAGACTCCTGCTAAGAAGGCATCCACAGCTTCTTCTACTAAGAAAGCAGCTCCCAAGAAGAAGGTTGCTGCTTCGAAGTCCAAAAAGGCTTCTACAAAGAAATCCACTAAATAAGTGATGGGTATTTCCTTAATTTGTTGTATATTAATATTTTTCTTGAAAGTTCTATTTTTATTTTGATTCTTGTTGACGCTGTGTTTTATGATTTGACAATTTGCGTATATTTTAAGATACCAATTATGTTTATTTGAGTTTGTTGTGTTATTATAGTTATTTTATATGTATTCATTTGTTAATATATGTGTTAGTAGCTTACAGGAAAGTCCCTGGCTAGGCGTGAAATATTCTGATTCTTGCGATCTATATATGCATGAATTCTTTTCCTCGGAGACAACTAATGTCATCCTTTTCGCAATTAACGTGAAAGTGGGAACAGAGCTATGATGCAACTGTAAATTTATTATGTTCATTTAGAGCTATTAAAGTAAGAAGCTAGTAAGTTTTGCCATTTCTTGTATTTATGTTCTACTTTCTAACATTGTGATAAAATGGAAATGGCTAATAATTCACATCATTAATCACCTGGAAAAACTTAATTGAAGATACTCCTAAGAATTTCGTCAATGCTTTGAGATGTTTATGCTCTCTGATATCTGTGAATTTAATACGAATGTATTCGTGACAATATGGTGACTGCAAAGTTTTTTCGCATCCAACATCTAAACTCCGCAACTTGCATAATCTCCGGCAAATACGCAGGAATAGAAAATGTACCTCAACTGACTAGGTAGAAAGACCCTTACGACCAACTAAGTCAACAAGCATATTTTCACTCAATTTGTTATATCATCATTATCGAGATCCTTTCCACATAAGATAAAACTCCATTTTTTTGTACGTGTTTCTGAGGATAAAATCATTCCAAGTTGTCAGAGAATCAAACAATAATGAACAAACGAGTTTGTTCAATTTAGCATCACTACTGTGCTATTGGTAATCCATATTGTAAGGAAGAATGTGTTGTTCAGCGAGTTAAATTGAGTGCCAAAGTTTCTGATGACACTTTATTTCAAATGTGGAACATCAAAAATCAACTCGCGTCGCGTCGATCGCACTTCTTATTCACAACCACGAGCATGGCAGCAGCAAAACCAACAGTGTCAATCATTGTGGCGGCTCTCAAGCCCTCGCTAGGCATTGGAATCGGTGGAAAGATGCCTTGGAGGCTACGCAAAGAAATCAAGTATTTCAAGGATGTAACTTGTGCCACCGCCTTGTCCGACCATCGGAATGCTGTGATCATGGGAAGAAAGACGTGGGAATCGATACCGGAAAGGTTCCGGCCCTTACCCGACAGACTTAACATTGTATTGTCGCGTTCATACGATAACGAGATAGTTGACGCAAATGTGGCCCATGCATCGTCTCTCGAGAGTTCACTCGAGTTGATCAAAGACCAGTCGATTGAGCGGATCTTCATTATAGGGGGTGCTGAAATATATCACGAATCGATAAATAGTGGCCTTGTGAATAATTTGTTGGTTACGGAGATCACTCATGCACATCCTGATTCAGTGGAAATGGATACCTTTTTAAAGTTTCCTCTCTATGCCAAAGATTCCGAGTGGCAACGACAGCCAAAGGAACAGCTACAAAAGTTTGTTGGCAACGACATTGCCATCGAAGACGATATCGTCGAAGGTGACTTTACCTATAATTATACATTATGGACCCGCAAATAGGCAACTAAATACAGTATATACAGGGACACGCCTATTTCTTTGCATTTGGGTCAAACACCTTCATACGGGAGGTAATCCGATCATCAGTCTGCAACTCTTGCACCCATTCCGATCCACGTGCCTGTCCTTTCTCCACCCACTTCTTAGGCCAGTCAACTTCCTCCTCTTTGGCCATAAGTACATCCTTGTACTCAAATGGTCTTACTTTGCGATAAATAATCCCTGTTGTGCGCTCACCGTACTCATCTGCGAGCAATCTCTTGGTGAAAAACCTATAAACCTTCCTGGGTATAGTGCTAAAACCAATCAAGTTAGGTACAGGATACACATACACAGGTTGCTCAAAGAAAACAGGAACGCCATGGCTGTCCAATACAGTGTGAGTCAAGTCAAGTTCCGGAGCCAATTGTGCCTGAGAATAATCTTGCGGTTTAATGAATGGTTTAACTACAGGCTTCAATTCTTTTTCTTCATCATCGTCGTCGGCTACTTTTCCTTCTTTTTCGAGTTCTTGTTTCTTCTTGCGACGCTCTTCTTCTGCTGCCCGCTCTTCTTCAATATTTTCCACCGGCTTTTCCAACGGACCAAGCAAACCTTCATGTAATCCGGTGATATATTCCTTATACGCACCTCTACCCACACACACAATACCACCTGCTTCTTGTGGGTTCATTACATCTTCACGTTCAATGTTAATATTGGCTGGGAAAACACGATAAAGACCTAACACATCCTTGGCGGAATACAAATCTGATCGGGGGACATAGTGTTCCGGTTCCTCAACGGCCTCTCTTTTGATGTAGTGCTTGAAGAAGTATGGGATTGAGTGAGCAAAGAAATTATATGTTTGGGTGGAAATGGAAGATTGAGATGAAGACTTGGGCTCAATCTCAGCCTTGTGCTTGTTAATCTCCGCCAATCTCATGTCTCGTATTTTCTGGGCTACACTCTGGCGAATATCACCTTGTCTTGACTCACTGAATATCTCAAAGTCTATTGAGCTGGCGTTCAAAACTGGCTTAATATACTTTTTGAACAATTTCAACGATTCTTCAAGAAAATCGTTAGGAGGAGGGGCAATGTAAATGGTCAATTTACGAGGAATTTGATTGGAATCGTAAGTTGCCATTCCAATATCTTCCACAGCACTCATCCACTTCTTTCGCACCTGTTTTTGCTGATACTTGTCGTAGGCGATGCCTCCTCCAATGCCGGCTACCACCGTCCAGAAGATCATCCAGTTGCGCGAAGGAAAACTTATTCGAGGAATACCCATGGCCCGAAGAGCGGGGTTGGACCATCCCTTCTTAGGCGTCGCAGGGGGCTTCTTCGAATTCCCCGATTCCGGCGTTGTAGATGGCTGGCTCATGGTTTGTTGATGGTGGTGGTGGAGATGAATCAACACAAAATCCGCACTGAAAAATGTTTTCCACATTTATTCAACCTACTAAGGACCCTCTATAAACCTATTTAATTCCGCACGAAGGTTGTCACTTGAAAGACCCTTGCCGATAAAGACCAACTTGTTGGATGTGACCCCTTCTAGTAAATGACCATCTTCGATGATATCATATGTATCTCTCACTGCCTGTAATACTTTTGCGTCAGTGACGTTATCGTTTTTGGTTACAAGTAGCCCCTTTGCTCTGTGGATCTCTATGTCAAATCCGTTTGCTGTTCCTTCCCACAACACATGCTGGAAAAATGCTTCAACCTTGGCCACGTCTTGTTGCTGAGTGAAGAAGGGAAAGTCGAGAGTGACAGTAGTTATTCTGTCGTCGTGATAGGCAGACCCTGTTACTGCTAGAGCAGATTGGAACTTTGTACTAGAGGCTTCAAAGGCATGTAAGTCGAGGATCTTTTTTAGGTCTATATCGCCAAAACTGGTGGTATACACGGGCGACGTGTTGTTTATTCCTCGGATGCGCAGAATCAACTCAGCTATGATGTTTTCAGAGTCGATTTTATCCACCTTGTTGATCAAAATGGCATCCGCTAAGGCGATTTGCAAATGAGCAGTAGTTATTCCCTCCTGAAGCTGGGCTTGTTCTTCTTGCACCTCCTCTTCAGACAACTCATCTTTGTTTATGGTCTGTGCCGTTTTCAAATGACCGTGCTCACGGTGCCAGTGCCCACCCACATCGTCCAAGCACTTGATTATGTGCTCGCTATCAACCACAGTAATGACTCCGTCAATGTAAATGCTGGAGGCCAACCCTTCGTCAAGCCAGAACATTTTGGCAATGGGAGCCGGGTCCGCAATGCCTGTAGTTTCAAGTAGAATGTAATCGATCTTATCTTTGGAATTAGCAATCAAGTTCTCAATCGCCACCACCCCGTTGTCCTTGACGGTGCAACAGAGGCAACCATTGCCAATGTCCAACCATTCCGTCACCTGCTCATTGTTCTCTCTATCCTGTATTGTAACCGACTTTTCAATTACCGACGAGTCGCCAAACTCATTGAGGATGATGGCAAGTCTCTTGGTAGTATGCTTGCCGATATTTTCCAACAAGGTTGATTTACCAGACCCGAGGTAACCTGTGATGATGGATACAGGGATTTTTCTCGATTCAGAGTCTGGGTTTTCACTCGTGGCCGCTCGTACTGCTGTGCCAACCACCTTTTCCGTTCTGATGGCCTCACCTTCTGCGAGCTCGCTCACTAACTGGGGAATCTCATCCATGGTGTTAAATCTGCCATACAAAAAACCAAAGAAAAGTAGTTTACATTTTTTCATGATAATCCTTACGGCCGTATAAACTTGTGGCCATAGCAATTGTACAATGAAAAAGTATAACAAGGTATTGGACGCTGCCTTGATAGTGTTGGTGTCATACCATCTGGTAATTACTCCATATACCAAGGTGGAGGAATCGTTCAACATACAAGCGGTGCATGACATCTTGAACTATGGGGTATTTCCTTCGGAACAGATTCAACACTACGATCACACCCAATTCCCCGGTGCTGTTCCACGCACGTTCGTAGGGAGTGTAGTTCTTGCTGGATTAGCTAGAATCGTTACTTTTGCCTATAGCTTATTTGGAATTGATATGCTTGACGGCAATCAATTGGAGGTGCAAAAGTTGGTGAGGTCAATCTTGGGTCTTGTTAATGCCTTACTGTTGATTAGACTACGAGACAGCTTGAACAAAATTACTTTCCGAGACAAAAGAAGCACTACGAAGGGATTGATAGGTTTTTGGTATTTGGTGTTGTTGCTCACCCAATTCCATTTACTTTTTTATGCCTCCCGGACATTGCCCAACTTTATGGCGTTACCCGTGGTTAATTTTGCCTTATCCAAGTTGATTATTGGTGATTTGTCGGGATTGGCGTGGCTAGCTTTTGTTGGTGTTGTTTTTCGTTTAGAAGTTGGGTTGTTTGCAGTGATCATTGCCATGGTATCGTCTTTAGTTTTTGGACAATCAAACCTCGCTATCAACGCGGTATACTTATTAGTTGGATTAGCATTTGGAGCCTCCACTTCCTTGGCTGTTGACTCTTATTTTTGGGGTCATTGGGTGTTGCCGGAATTCGAATCATTCAGGTTCAATATTGTCAATGGCAAATCAAGTGATTGGGGAGTCGAGCCATGGCAAGCTTATTTTAACAAATATTTGGTGCAATTATTCAGACCTCCATTCATTCTTTTACTTACTATTCCCGGGTTCATCAATGACCCTGCATTTGATGGTGTGACCCTTGCGGACCAAAAACAGAAGAATGCTGTTCCTCACCCAGCAAGACATTCATTACGGATATTGTTTGTATCGTCAATTTTCTTTATTATTGGTATGTCATTCCAACCTCACAAAGAGTGGAGATTTATCATTTACACAGTGCCTGTGATCACATTACAAGCGGCCAACGGATTGACAAACATTTCCATTAAATGGAATTTAGGATTTGCCAACAAATTATTATTGTTAGTACTCCTCGCATTAGCTTTTGTTTCATCCGTCTTATCAATTCAAATGGGGTACATCTCAAGCTTTAACTATCCTGGCGGCCATGCACTACAGTTTGTGAATGATTTCATTTCAGAAAACTATAACAATCAACATGTGACTGTTCACTTAGATGTACCAGCTTGCATGACAGGAGTGAGCAGATTTGGTGAAATTCACAATTCAAATATCATTTATGATAAAACTGAAGATTCAGAAACGTTGAAACAATTATGGAGCGAGTTTGATATTGTCGTTAGTCATCCGCAGCTCAAAGAACCTGATTTGGAACTCATCCATGTGTCTCGAACTTTTGACAGAATCTCCATCGATACAATTATCCGTCTCTTAGTTGCACAGAGTCAACACAAGACGGTATTTCTCGATTTATTGAAAGAATTGTTCAAGGATTTTGCTAGTGGAACCAATGAAGTATGGCTCGATCTAATTAGGTCGACGGTTGTTACAAAAGACTACTTGTACATATACAAAAGAAACAATGTGGATGTGAATGATCAACCTCCTGCTCAAATGACTGTAGAATTGGAATATACGATTGAGGACATAAATCCTGAATCTATTATTGCAGATGTTAATGACCAAATTGATAGGGCCGAAAGTTCGATTCTATAGTCTATAATATAATTATATAATACAATTTATGGACCAAACTTTAAGTTTTAGATGCTGGGATTGCTGGAGACCCTCTTTTTCAATGTATCTGCAGGTGAGAATTTCAATTGGTAAACTTCGTCATCCGTAGGAAACATGATAGGAGTAATTCGCCTCATATGCTTGGCTGTGTCAATAAAGCTACTGCTTTCGTTTACAGTCGATGAATCGTATACTGCGTCAGTACTTTCCTGTTTGACAGAAGCAAAATTTGGTCTTTTTGGCGGAGACATCATTTTCCTTTGTCTCAACTTGGGAGGAGATAACCGTACAAGATTTGCTTCGGTATTCAATTGAGGTGCAGACGGAAAGCTGACAGGGGATAGCTTTGGTGATGGTGTTGTACCGTCTTTTGCTTTTGCAAAGTGTTTTCTTAAAGCTTCAATTTTTTCATTTCTGAGCCTCTGGGTAGTTTCTTGAAGCTTCAGCGGGCTGGGACCATTTGTCCAAGGGGTCGAAGATACTTCGGATTGTCTTGGTTTCAATGGTGTATACAAATAACTAAGTGGTTGACTTCTAGTTTCCCTTTGTTGTCTAGCTCTTTTGGCTAATGGTGACAGATTACTAATAATAGTGGTGTTTGCTTCCACGTAGTCATCGTTTTCATCGTCTTTGATGAATTCATTTTGCGTTTCATGAAACTTATAGATCCACAACTCAAAAATTGATCTCATTCGAGCATTTTTCCATTTTTCAATAAATATTTCACAACTCTGTTGATTTCGTCGAATGTTTTTGATATACTTCATGGACCATTGCCCTAAAATATCCTTCATAATCTGGAAATATTTACTATCCACATAATTTTGAGCGACGTCGTTGAGATATGAACCTTTATTGATCAACTGGCCATACCATATTACCAAAAACTTTTTGAGTAGAACAGTTCTTTCAAACTCGAATGCTGTATCTTCTAACTCTTGAAAATCTCGATGTTTCAGTAACCATACTTCAAATGCTTGCAGTCTAGAAAAAGCTGCAGATTTGAATCTTTCATTCATTTCCAGCATCCGGTCGTGTTTTTGTTGTATCTCAGAACATCTTTTTGCCCAATTTTGTAAGATTCGAAGTACTAATAAAGGATCTGATATTTGATTTCGAAACGCTTCAATCTTAGTTTCTGCAACTGATTCAAAATACGAGTCATACTTCTGTCTCCAAGTTTTTAAATTCAATTTTAAAATATATTTGTCGTTGAATGAGTACTTCAGTGAAAATATATCCAAATTATCAAACCCATGCTTATATATAATATATTTGGTCTTTATTTTGTAGAGATACTTTCTCTGTTGAAAATGTTCCGCTAAACGACTAGATTCTTTAATATCTGCAAATTCTATTCTCCATAATTTGTATACTCTTGCGGTGATTGAATTCTGATGCACGCTTTGTGATATGTTCAATAAATCGTTCAAATTTTCCAACTTTTGCTTCCATTTGCAGAATATTTCATTTTGATACGCTGTATCTTTTGTCAAAAATATTCTTTGAGCTTTCGAATTCAATTTCCACCTCTTAAAATATGAATCAAGAATAATGTGATTCAAGCTCCTGTCTTCATCTCTAAACTTCACATGATTCTTAAGTTTCCACATTTGAAAATATCTTTTAAAAAGTTTGGATCTGTAGAACACATCAGCTTTTTTGTGATTTGTAAGGGAGATCATCCATTGGTCAAAGACTTCTTGCTTGAGAAGCAAATCTTTAGTTGATAAAATATTATTCAATGATAGCCGTAAATGATACTGTTTCTGCCAAAACAGAAAAAAATGGCTTAATTTAATTAAATCGTTTGCATGAAGAACAGTTTTCATTTTTTGCAGCAAAACGAACTTTGAATGCCACCAACTATAGCGTTTTGAAAGAACAAATTTCCTTTCATAGGCCGCCAAGTTTGATAATTTTTTGCTCAAAGTAATTGAAGAGTTATCAAGTCCATGAATAGACTTATTCATTTTTGCATGCCAATTTAGCAAATAGATTGATAGCAATATTTGCAGCTTTTTCAAATCAAATTTTTGGTGTGTATACATAGCCAAGACTTGACTTTGTTCAATATTATTGTATTTAGAAACAAGCAAGTCTAGATACTTCTGACTCATGGAAGTTTGATTTTGTTTAGTAGACATTTGTGACAATTGTTTTACTTCATTATGCGACCTAACCCATTTTCCAAGAAATTTTGATAAGAATCTTGATTGTGAATATTGCATCATCTTTCTTAAACTAACATCCCGTTTTTTCCAATTCAGAAATAACTTGTGCTGCAAGCTATCCACGTAAAACTGGTCAACTTCTTCAACTTGAATTTGAATCTTTTTTGAATATGAAAACCATTTGTTTAAGTGTTTCTTACACAATTGTATTTCCCTAATATCTATCTTCTCTTGCCATATGATACCCAATTTTCTCAAAGCCTTAATTTTATCAGACCATGCCTGAACAATTATTTTTTTTGTCTTTGTCTGCTGTAAGAATTCTAAAGTGCCGGCCTTCATCAAAAGTGTAGAATCATCATTTTGCAATGACAATGACTGATGAAAACGATGGAATTCAAAAACAATTTCTCTGATATTGGTATTATTAGGATCTTGATCTTCATTCTCGAAATCTACAATTTCGTTAACCAATTGAACTATTTTCTTCAAAAATTCCCAATCTTTTTCTGTAGCAATGATTGGGAGCTCTAGATATAAACAGTGAATGAATTTTTTCATCAACCATGGAAATTCATTATTAAAGTCGAGGTTGAAATCATTCAACATCGGAATAATTTCCCGCAAGTTTTGGAATAGCTTTAATTGATCATGTTGTGAATAAAAAACTTGAGTAGCGTGTGAGGTTTTGGGTATTTCTTTAGGGGTTATGGGTGGAGGAAGATTATATTGATTATCCAGTATTAATATTGGCGATTTTAACAGATCTTTTGGTGTGGATGTTGCCTGCAACGCATCAATAGATATGATTCTATTGTTTATATCACTGAACTCAGTAGGAAGGATACTACCGTACTTCTCTTTTCCTTCAATTAGTAGTTTTGTTAATAAATCACGAGTAATGTCTCTAGTGCTCTTCTGTGTTGATCTAAAGTAGTCAATCGAGTTCTGATTTTTGAATACGGTAACCATAATAGAGGCAATTTTATCAACATCATGCAACAGAAGCTTCATAATATTGGCGACTCCAACAAAAATCGAGTACAATTTGACCAAGCTTGATTTATTCGAAGTCAACTCAAGTGGTTTATGGGATGCAGGAGTAGACTCTTCATAACTGAATATAGAATCATCGCTAGAACGTGGTTTGTTGGAGATATAAGAAGTCAAAAAAGATGCCAACTTCGAAGTATCTTCTTGCGACAATTCTGGTGATAAATCGTTCTTCAATTGAGAGAAGAAGTGAATGTCATACGATAAACAACGAGACATGTAGGCAATGAACAGATTTTGTGAATTGTGATGGTATGAAATAAGGAGTTGTAATACCTGCGAAAACTTGACAAGGATCAGGGAGTACACCAGTTCTATCCGTACAGGTTTCTTATCTTCATTAGATAGGAGGGTCACCAATTGTTTCAACATGGAAATTCTTGATGTATCCGTTTCGTGGCCGATGTAATCGACAATATTGCCATACGATTGAACGCCGTGAACATCGTGATCAATGCCATTTCCATTATCGTTTGTATCCAAACAACACACTAGAGACAAGGACCCAATACTTTCGACATTTGTGGTGACTTCAAGCGTGGTATGTGATGGGTTCAAGTTGAGGAGATAGACGATCTTTTGCACGGTATTTGCTAAAAGCGACTCGTAGTGAAGGGGATGGCTCCCTATGTCATAATTGTGGAGCTCATGAAGCTGCTTGATCACAGTGTAAAATTCCACTTTGATCGGCATGCTTCATTTTGTATCGGCAACAAGGCAACACTTCGTGTGTGTTTGCTTGACAGTAGGTTTGTTTTGATCGGGAAACCCCTTCAGTATTCCGAAACAAAAGTTTACAGTTTGAGAGTTGGAATCCCCACGAAATAGAGCGAGCACGATGCCCGGTTTAGGACCACTGTTTTCCCCACCGTTTTTGGCAATAGTTCATTACTCAGTGGAGGTAGTGACGGGGCGGCAATTGGTAGCAAACAACTGGTAGCAACAAGAACCTGTTTTGCCACAATTAACTGCAAGAAACCGTGGTTGATGTGAAATTGGTGCTCGGCCTAGCAATAGCCCCATAGACGTTGATAATGAGCACCCATTCTAACCGCTTGGCGATACCTGAGGGGCGGGAATCGAACCGCAACTCTGTCAACTACGAAAACCAGCGAATAAAGCTTCCATTTTCGCTAAGCAATAACTCGCGTCTGAGCATTGGCAGCGGAGACGCCAACAGTCATCAAGGTCCATCGCAGAGCAAATCTCGTATTTCATCTGACGGGGTCATCTACAGTCATAGCACCTCTGGTGAGGTTTTCGCTAAGTCATTAACTAACAGTGATCACCTCCAACTGCAGAGCCAATTTCAGTCTCTCCCCCAGTCTCGGTCGCAGGGCTTTCTACTGGACATCAGAGCCATTCCTGAGCTCACATACCCTGCTTTCGACCAGCATGCTCCTTTGGAACCGCCACCAAAGACCAAGAATGGTGGTGACGAATGGATCCCGTCTCTCAGTCATCAAGGTAGCTTTTCATTTTCTGAGCATGATGATTCCCTCCAGGAGTTCATCGTGTCACCAGTCAAGTCTGATACAATACCCTATCCCATCAAGAGGTCCAACAACTCAATCAGTCCTGTATTAGAATCACCAGAAGGTGAGTCAACCATTGTTGCCACATCACCATCCCCTCCTAAGTCGGTAACAACGTCAGTCAATTCCAATGCCATTGGTTCAATCATAGGAAGTTATAATTATAGCAAGAGCTCGATGGAACTTACCTCCGCAGACCACCATCACGAAAAGGCCAAGTCTACAGAATTGCTACCGTCTACATCACGAAAACGGCCCATCGAAACTCGTCTTACCAAGGCTCAAACACACGATGTTCCCACATTTCTGTCTTCAGAAGTCCCTCCGCAAGCTCATTATAAATATAAAGATCACAATCGTCAAGGGTCAGAGTCATCAACAATTTCGCAGAATTCAACCAATTCTACAACCACCCCTTCTTCTGATAAAGCCAATAGAGACAAGAGGTTTGTTCGTTATGCCATGAATACCCAATCGCCGTTGGTCAATGCCTCCAACAAATGGCAAATTTCCAACGTCATCAAATGGTTGGATAAAAATGGTTTTAATAATTCTTGGAAGGAAACCTTTAGAAAGAATGAGATATCTGGAAATCGTTTCCTTGAATTGGAAAATTTTGACAAAAATTCAATGATTTGGAAACAATTTACAAAGTTTCTTGTATTGGATGACGATGTTAACTCCGTTGACCGTTTCATTGACCTTTTAAGGAAAGAATCAAGCAGTGAATGTGACGTATTTATCAACCCCCAGCCACTGTCGCGCAAAGGGTCAAGCGAGTCTCAACCTTCGCCAATTGCAGTTAGTTCAAATGTAAAATCAGAATATCGAAAATCAACCCCAATATTCTCAAAGCATAAGTCCACATCTTCAATTTCATCGTCAAATTCTTCAAATTCGTTGAAGAATTATGGTAACCAGTTACCTAACCAACGCCCATTTTCATATGTTGATCCTAGTTCCTATAAGATTTCTAGCAAAGAAGCTATACCGTCACCTTCACATCACCTGTTTTTCCGAAAACATAATCGGTCTACATCAAATGATACAATAACTAGCAAAGATTATAATGGCGCACCAAGCTCTTCATTGAACAGCTCGTTACTGGGATATCCGTCTAGAAAAACAATAGCAAAACCTACATCCATTTCACTAGAAGAATACTCGAGTACAAAATCTAAAAAAGGGCTATCTTCTCAATATTCATATAAAGGAGATGGCAAAAAAGGTGGTTTATTTAGTACATTACGTAAATATGGAGGAGATAAAGCCGCTGGCATAGTTAAGCATGCATCCTCTTCAAAGGTGGTTCCACCTTTGAACAACAAAAGAAACTCGTCATTAGAATCAAAATTTCCAGTCATCGATACCCCTCCCCCATTAACTACAAACCCCGACTTTCAAGATTCCAAAGAAAATGTTCGCAAATCTTTAGATAGCCATAAATCTCCTAGATCGGACATTTCAGGGGTCTATACTTTAGAAGAAGATATTCCTCAATTGGGATTGAGTCACGAAGTATCTAAATTATCCGAAATAGTCTCTATTTTGGATGGTAAATATTTGCCGAAAGTTCATCAAAAAGAGGAAGCAACTACGGTTCTAGTGAGCAAAGATAACAAACAATTCATTCCAATAGAGCTTACTTCGTCGGATGTAACTGAAGGTACTTTAATAAAAGAACGAATAATCAAAGCATTGGGATTGATTAATATTGGTGCCATTAATTTGCATTTGACAGATTTCCATGCCCACGAAGAGGGTGTTGCCTTACCAGACCACTTGATTACTGATGTCATTAAGCTGGGTATTTTGGCCAAATTTGTTGTTCGTCAGGAGTTGAAATCTCCATCAGGGACAAATACATTTTCAACAAATTCATCAGATTCAAAATCATTTGAATGGAGAGGAGAGAACCAGGAAGAAAGAGCATATCCTGCTACACCACAGTATTTATTACAGAGCTCGAAAGATCCTCAAATTGACTACTTAAATTTTAAAGAAAATACACATCATCCAGTGCAAGTTGATAAATTGACTAAGATAAACGAAATACCCCAGAAAAAGGAAGGTCATGATAAAGCAAACTCAGCAAAATCATTGTCCAATTCTCAATATTTCCCCTTAAAGTTGCCATTTGCCGCTCATGCAAAGAAATTAGAGAAAGCAGAAGCCCCAAGTAAGACCCCATTGCTTCTGATTGATACTAGCCAGTTGAATAGTGAACTGATATCACCTGTGAGTGCTAACTCGACTAATTCATTTAGAGTAATTCGCAAGGAAGGTAGAGAAATTGATTTTGATAAAAGACGTAAATCACCATACGAATCAAAAGCCCCTAAGTTGATACCAAACATCTATTCCTCCTCTGTATCCGATACGATGAGGTCACCAATCTCAGCATCAACAGTGCAAACTCTCAAAGATGATCCTGATAAACAAATCAGTTCCACAGTTGTGAATAAAAGCTTATTCCGAACTCACAACTCTGGGAAATCAATATCATCTTCTGGATTACAAAAGTCTAATACGACTAAGAGCGAGTTTACAACAGCTAGTTCAAGTTCACTTGATTCTGGAAGTGATAAATCCAGTATTATTGCCAAAAGAGTGGCACCACCACCACCAGGAGACAGGAAAATCCAGATACAACGTCAAAATTCAATACTTAGCCGAAAGTCGGGTCTGTCCAACTTTTCCTACGCTGCCACAAACAAAACCAGAGGTTCAAATCAAGATGTAGGGGAAAATGATTCTACTGAGCCAGAAAATGAGAGTTCAGATGATGAGTTCTTTGTAAAATCAATGAAGAAGAAACCCTTGGATGTTGATGACATTGCCGACGATGATGATGATTTTTTTGTCAAACCAATCAAAACAGAAAACAAAACTCCAAAATCACCTGCAAATGCAAAGATGAATGTCCGGCCACCCGTGGAAGTTGTGTACAGTAACCTTGAAAAATATTTTCCTCACACCAATCTTGATAAGCCAATAATTGATGATTCACCCGTGAGCCCTATCAATGTTAATAAACAAAATGCAGCAGGAGGAATTCTAACGCGAAAACCAACAATTTCTCGAACATTTTCCAACGCTAATATATCACCCGTCAATGCAGCTCCCGTGATAGAACCAGGAGACGAAATACTTTGTGGGGAGTCACAAGGTCAGAAATTGAGCCGTCGCCGCATGAAGACAATTCGAGTGGTTGCAAATGAAGCCCGTAGAAAGATTTTGCAACGAAAGCAAGTTAGTCCTCCAAACACTTTTGCCAGTCTCTCTCGTGAAAACAGCTACAAGATTGGGTTAACAAGATCTAACACCAAAATGTGGGGTCAGAAAGTAGTGGAGGTGACCCTGAAAGAAATAGAACGAGGTTTTGTCAGCAAATTGCGTAATAGGAATGGACAATTCGAAGAATTCGCATGGATCAAGGGTGAGTTGATTGGCCGTGGATCCTTTGGGGACGTTTACTTGGGGTTGAATGTAACTACAGGTGATATGTTAGCGGTGAAGCAAGTTATATATGACCAAAGGTTCAACCGAAGTGGGATACAGGCACTTCACAAGGAAGTGGAGACCATGAAGGATTTGAATCACATCAACATTGTTCAATACTTGGGATATGAACAAAAAAGTAATATTTACAGTTTGTTTTTGGAGTACGTTGCTGGAGGGTCAATTGCATCATGTTTGAAATCGTATGGTAAATTTGAAGAACCATTGATTAGATTTATCACCAAACAAATCTTACTTGGGTTGGAGTACTTACACGGGAACAACATCATTCACCGAGATCTAAAAGCCGATAACTTGTTATTAGAGATTGATGGCACATGTAAGATATCTGACTTTGGCATATCCAAAAGGTCTAACGATATCTATTCCAACAATGCCAGCATGTCGATGCAAGGAACCATTTTCTGGATGGCACCCGAGGTTATTGACAGCATGGTTGAAGGGTACAGTGCCAAGATTGACATTTGGTCGTTGGGATGTGTGGTTTTGGAGATGTTTGCTGGCAAAAGACCATGGTCCAATGAGGCTGCTATTAGTGTCATTTACAAGACCGGTAAAGAGAAGCTTGCACCACCGATACCCGAAGATATTGCCCATTTGGTGAGCAAAGAGGCGGAGGATTTCATCAATTTGTGCTTCACGATTGACCCTCAAGAGAGACCCACAGCAGAACAGTTGCTAAGCAATCCGTTTGTTGATTCTAACTGTGAGTTTATGTTTGAGAACACCAAGTTAGCAGAGATGATCAAGTACAACAGTCGCCGAAGCTTGCTGCGAGAGTAGAACAACATGCTGAGCAACCAATATTGCTGACAATGGTTGCCGTCGTCTAAAGATTCATCTGATCGTATTGTACATTATGCTATTTACATGTATGTATTAATGCATGCAGGCACACACAGTGGTCCTACATGCCCTTAGTTCAACTTCAACTCGTTGATAGTCAACACCGTTTGGAAGGGCTCGATTCTGCAGGTCTTCTGTCTCCTGCATCTTCTCTGTTTCTTGATCACCTCTCTGTAGGGTTCTCGAGTGATCTCAGTTACGGTTGCTTTTAAGTGGTACAAATGGTTACCAATGCCATTGTCGTCATTGTAAGTGTAGGTGGGCGAGCCCAACGTGATGACGTCGTTCAAAATCAACGAGTCGCCGACTTCTGCCTTCTTCAACTTGAACGGCAAATACACACGGTCGCCTTTGGTCACGAGGTAGGGCATGTTGTGCAACTTGAAGATGGCATACAAGTCACGGGACCCGTTCGAGGAAAGCTTGAGCAAGGACAAATCGGGCGAAGAGGGGGTGGAAGTTATGGATGCGACGGATTGTGAGGATGCAGGGGATTCACCAGATGGACTGCCACAGGCGGAAGAAGCTGTGGATGCGCTAGCAGAGGCAGCAGCAGAGTACATGCGGGTCCTCATGAGCACGGACGTGCCCGGTGCTGTGCGCAACAATGCACGGAACATGGCAAAAGTGTGCGTTGGAAATACGGCGGTCGGTGGACACTCGATGCGGTCCAGGTATGACGACTATCACAACAGACGGTGGATTTGGAGCAGCAAGATGCAACGGTGATTGTTGGCCACGATTGGCAACGGGAAAACACAAAGCCAGGCTATAAAAATTTTCAGAGGGTCACGTGATCGAGCGCTGTGTGCAGTCTGGGGTACTAGGCCCCGCCCAGCGGTGGCGGAGTCGCTGCGGGCCCGGCGAAAACTCGCTGAGAGCGCTGATTGGCGGCGAATCCGCGGGAGCGGCCGTAGGGCCACGTCCTCATCCCGCGGTTCCAGCCCCGTGTCGCACCGTCTGTGTCGCATCCGCCGTGTCGCTGTGTCGTGAACCAGCGGTTCCAGACACAAAAAAGCCGACAAAAAATTAAATTTTTATACCAGGAACGCAGACACTGCAATTGTCACCATTCACCGTTGTCCCCAGCATCAACCGTCCGTAGTACCACCGTATTGCCCGGGGTTCGAGCCACTAGCTGCGTGCATTCCTGTGTCAACACTATCATTGTACATCCAGACCGCACCACCACCCTACCCCGGTCGCTGTCTCCCCTGCCGTTGTTGTCACCACCGCTTGTCCACTCCGGCCCATTCCCGGTCCATTGTCGGATATATATCCACCTCGCGTGTCGTGTGGACTGTCGAACGTGGTATCCGCCTCACAGTCCCCAAAGTGACCCTGCTTTCTGTTTTCCCCGTCCCGTTGCCCGCTCTTCAGGCGTCGTGAACCGTTTCCCTGCAGGCATTAGCCCACCAGTTTGAGTCCCTGCCGCCGTTGTCATCCCCGGTGTGTGTGTGCAAGGTTCCTGTACATATTTCCCTGCTTTGTCTGCATATAGCCATTGCTAACTGTGCATTGCTTCGTGTCCTGCCGTGGTAGTCTTTGCCAATGTCGGGGTCTTTCTGGAAATTTAGCAATGGCTTCACCTCCCTCTCCAACATCTCCACCTTGTTGGAGAACCACACCATCAACCAGGAGCTGGGAGACTCCCTGTACGAGAAGTCGCACGAGGTGATGATGAAGTTGTTGGACGAGAATGACTTGCTCCAGGAGTTGTTGTCCAACAACCCCATGTTGCTTGAGTTCTTGCGCGAAGAATCGATATTGACCATGTTAGTAGATATGGTAATCTATCAGGGCGAGGAAAAGCCGGCCGATAGATCTGCATCTAGTATAATGTCAGACAAATCCTCTGATTCTGTCACCGATGCCGAGAACACATCAGACCTGAATCTGGAAACCAAGGCAAATCCAAAGACTGACGATTTCGAAGAAAGCGACTCATCCACCAACAAAAATTATGACGACCTAGATGAAAAAGACAATGATGAAGACGAAGACGAAGATTCAGATAACCATATTGATTCTCTCGATGAAACGGACGACACAAATGAAGATGACGAAGACGAAGAAGAAACCGCCGAAGATCGCGCCAACAGAAGAGCTACTATTTCTGCAGAGATATTGAGTGCAGACGTGTGGTCCTTAACCGACACCGTGATGGAGTCCACCGAGAATTTGAACAAACTTTGGTCCATTCTAGACTCCAAACAACTGCTTTCAATTAATTTGTCAACCTACTTTATGAAGATTATGGAGCATTTGTTGGATATGAAGTGCGACGAAATGATCACCTACTTGATAGAAAACCAGCCAAATTTGGTTGAAAAATTTATGAATCATTTATCAAATCCCCCTTTGATGGACTTTCTATTGAAATTGATCTCCACTGATAAACCAGACAATTCCACAGGGATAATAGACTTTTTGCAAAACCAGAATCTCATTACTCATTTATTCAATGCATTGGATATAACAGACGAGCATAATAATCCCAAGGATGACTACGATTTGTTGTTGGTGCAGCAGTCTTCGGCAGCAGATTTTTTGAAAGCATTGATTACCATCTCGGCAAATTCAACTACAGACAACTCCACCATTGGTCCTAACGAATTGACTCGAGAATTGGTCTCCTACGAACAAATTTCTCACTTGTGTGATATAATGTTGAAAGGTGGGTATGCATTGGCAAATGGTGTAGGAATCATCATTGAGATTATCAGGAAAAATAATTCTGATTACGATATCTTACCCGTGTTGTACATTACATTAGAAAGTCATCCACCAACGGGGAGAGATCCCATCTACTTAGGTCATCTATTGAAGGTTTTTGGCTCCAAGATAGAGGAGTTCAATAAAGTTTTGATCAAGGACGAGTCTGATTCCAAGCTTAAAACTCCATTTGGAGAAATCGAACCTCTCGGATTTGAGCGGTTCAAGATTTGTGAATTAATTGCAGAGTTGTTGCATTGCTCGAACATGGCATTATTAAATGATAACAAAGGTTTTGATATAGTGAAGGAGAGAGACGAATTGAGAATGAAAATGAAAGAATACGACCCAATAAGTTTCAAATATAATGAAATCATTGTATTACCAGACGATCAAAAACAAGACGATCAAAAAACTCCATCCACCCCCCCCAAACCAGATGATTCACATTTTGCCAATGACACCATTGATGAATTTAATTCTAGTAATAATCCATCCCCTGTACGAAACGGTGAAAGTAGAGATGGTGAAGACGGCGAAGGTGAAGAAGAGCCACATGCAAATGCAAACCTCAGTGAAGAACAGATTCGAGCCAACCCGGTTGAGGGTGATTTTCTCAAGATTGCTCTTCTTGACACCCAGATTATCTCTAATGTCCTTGCAATGTTTTTCAAGTTTCCTTGGAACAACTTTCTTCACAATGTTGTCTTCGATATTGTTCAGCAAGTACTCAATGGATCGATGGATATTGGTTTCAACAAGTTTTTAGCTGTTGATTTGTTCCACTCAGGAGACATTACCAATAAAATCATTGAAGGACAAAGATTGTGTTCTGATTATGAAGAGAGTCATAATGGATTAAGGTTGGGGTTCATGGGACATTTGACTTTGATTGCTGAAGAAGTTATCAAATTTATACAATTGTATCCTGCCAACTCATTGAGCGATTTGATCGATGTCAAAGTTGAGAATGAAGAATGGGAAGACTATGTCAACAATGTGTTGTATGATACAAGAGAGAAATATAATGCTATACTAGGTGGGGGAGAAGAAGATGAGGAGGAAGATGAAGGAGAAAATACCACATTTGATGAAGGATTAGGAGAAATAATTGAAGAAGTGAAAACGGGCTTAGTTTTCGATGTAAATACTGACCATGATATCATAGGCAGTGGATACGAAGATGAAAAAAACAGTGAAAAGAAAAGCAAAGATTTGCTTGATTCTGATGAATCAGAATCAGACGATGACGATCATTTTTCCAATTATATGTCCCAGCAGTTGACAAATACGGCTTCGAGCACAGTTGTACCCCCAGTATCGCCAAATAATGAACGGGAAGACGACTTTGAAACCTCAAGCGAGGATGATGAAGAAGTGGATGATGAACAAGAAACTGTGAGAGCCCCTCATACAAGTCCAGCCATAACGCCGCCAGATTTAACTGATGCAGACGAGTACATTGATCCAAACGATGATGGCTTGTCATACAAAAAGTCCCACCCCTTGTACGACTCTACTGGATCATTATTGAATACAGGCACTGTGACCATTGATGAAGAACTCAGTAGTGAGGATTCCAGTTCCAGCGACTCTGAAGAAGAAGATCTTGATGGAGGCTCGGGTAAGTACACTAAATTGACGCGAGTAGCAAGTAAGGGTTACTGATTAGGTTAACAGTGTACTTCAATTTGTACTTTTATTTCCTATTATTGGTTTGCTTTTGAACATGGTCACGAAGTTCTAATGATAATGGTTCCTTGGGTTACGTACTTATTACAGGTTACAATCATTACTTTTGATTATGCATAGAATGGAATCGTCATTCGCCTTTGGTTTTCTATATACGTATATAACATCACTTTACGGATATTAATGACATTATTAGTAATTGCAAACAAGGTTTCTAGAATTAGCAAACTGCACTGTCATTGGTTACTTTTCTTCCTTCTCGTTCAAGAGGAGGAAGTTCTGCTATAGAGCTTCCAACCTCATCCGTGATAGCAGATTCGTTATTGGTGAACCCATCTTCGTCATGGTTTTTAGTAGGCACTCCTCCCATGAAACCTTTGCTCATGGCCAAACCAGAGGAACGTTCATGGACACCTCCATCATAGAATTCATCTTCTATAGGATGCATCAATACTGTATTTTTATTAGTGATGGTGAGCACGGTATTTGTCGGCACGCAGATCCAATCCCCGCGTTCAAACGTCAATGGTTCTGAGGCCACAAATATCACATCTTGAGAACGATTCAACCTCTCCATTTTAAATAACCCTGGCTGGTATTCAAAAAACTTTGATCCCGTAGAGAAATGCAAGGATGCAGCTTCGTCTGTCTTGGAAGTGATATATCGTGACACGACCACAGACTCGCCGTCGGTGGCGGCAAAGTTTAGTAATGATGGTTCGTGGGTGACCTCGATCTGCCATTCCTTGATCAACTCAATTGTTTTCAATAAAGCTCGACGAAGTATGACGTGGGAGAATGTAGTATGTGGATCCAGTGGGTTGAACCCCATCTTGTACAAGGTGTCCAAGAATAATGCAAAACAGCACTCGGAATCAGTGGAACCTTGGATATACAAAAAAAACTCATCTTCAAGATGATTTATAAGCTTTTTCTTGATCAAGTTGAATGAAGAGACCCCTCCGTTGTGCATAAACATGATTTTTCCGTACGAGAACGGATGACAGTTGGTTTCCGATAACACTCCTTGAGTCGATGCTCGAACATGAGCAAACACCAAATGAGACTCTGTGCACATGGACAAGTTGTTCAAATTGACATTGTTCCACGCCGGCGTTATGGCCTTGAACACACACGGTTGATTTGGATCAGTATAGTATCCGACACCGAAACCGTCCCCATTGATGGGGTTTCTCATATCCAAACGGAGTCGAGAGTCAAACGACTGGTTGATGATGGAATGCGCCGGCTTTGTGAGAAGATCCGAGAGGACCATCGACTCTCGTCCCTTGAATATCATAAATCGACACATATTTCTAGTTTGTTTGCCTGAAAGATTAGCTGCTAAGACTCAGTTGTTGTAGTACGGATGCAAATAGATTTTGAACCACAGTTCTGGCACATAAGGTGCATTGATTTTGTCGGTCTATATCAGGTGATACTAGTCAGGTGATAATAACTACATGCAGGAACAGAAAGAAGTTCCATGTACAGAAACACTTGACCCGGAAAGTCAATTGCTGCCCCATATGGTCTACTTGCTGCTGGAGAATGTGACCAACATATTTCTACTAAAACAAGATACAGGCAGTTAATAAACTGTGGAGAGATTTGGAGACGACATTGCGGTGACTGCAAGTTTTGAACTCTGGGACACCAACTCCGTAATTGCAATTCTGGGGTAATACATGAAAGTACGTCCAGCACTAGAAATGTAACATATTGAGATCAACAAGGATACCGTTAAGCTTCTTGCGTATATACCCCGCAACCCCATGGCATGCATGGCACTATGTGGGGCGATAACTTCTTGCATTCGGCAAACCGGTACATGTGTAGATAAGTCCATGGCCGTCGTAGGTTACTGCAAATACTGGCTAATGCACCCACATCACCACATCGGGAATTAATCGCCTGAGAAGTGACTACCACATTTAGGTTATCATCTCATTTTCGGCATGGAAAATGACTCTGTCATCACCAGCGACAAAATCACACGACATGGGCGTTCGGAGTTCGTGCGACAAACGACATTTGAGTCACTCATACCACTTCCCTTTTTCCGAAAACGACCACGAGACAATGGGCCCCATAGTAAGCCTCGCCCGGAGGAATAACTCCGCGACACACGGCACATGTTACTGTAGTCTTTGACTATGCCTAGGAAGCCCGGGATCCCGGTTCCTTGTTTCTCCTTGATACTCACAGATAAATTTGCCACCCGTGCCCGTGGAAATAAATCATCCCATTTCCCGAGTTTCCGACACCTTGCATTGCCCGCGTGCGTCAATTGTGGGGCATATAAAAGAGGGAAAATCCGGGGTGTGCTCGACTGCCCTGGCGACTCATTCATCATTTATTAATAGTATTATTGTTATATTTTATCATTTGCACACATTATAACACTCAATTCATACGCAAGCATCTTAATCTACAGACTTCACCCTATACAATGTCTCTTTTCAAAACGTTGCAGCACTCACCAGCCACAATCACCATATTTCACAACGGCAAAATCCCTTTGTCTAACAAGTTGTACCACCTACTAGAAAATGCATACGAGAAGTTGCCGGACAACTCCACGAGCCAATTCATGGTCGACTTGATGAAGAACAAGATGCCCACCTACGATCAATATAAGCTCATGGTGAACCAATGCCTCAAAGATTCCAAAAGCAAATCCCTTTTGCACGACTGTTTCCCTTTCTTGCAGGACCGCAAACAAAACAATTACCAAACCCACGGCAATTCCATCACAGTCAAAGGGGTGGATTTTCTGAACAAGATATTCAGTCCCGGTGAATACGAAATGATTTACGATACCTTCAACAACCTTCAAGAGCATGATGGCGAAACTGCCGAGGTGGCTCCCACGGAAATATTCCAGGCGCCTTTGGTAATTGACTGGGACCAAAACTTGATAGCCGCTAACGAGGAGTCGTTAACCAAGGTGTTGGAAAAGTACCAACACCAGAGCTAAACGAAGTATCCAAGATATACTTGGTCATAACAATCTATGTAGTAATGTCTATTTGTATATATTCACACCTCATGATTTTGTTAAGTATTGCATTTTATTGACCCCGGCACGATCAACACCACAATCACATGAATTAGTGATTTCCGATACTCGAGATAGCAATGAAAAACACAATATTCTATACTCGCCAACTCCGTCGTATGGCTTTGTAGAGCAGAAGAACACGAGATATGTCGAGAAACTCGCTCGTAGACGTGTATCTCAAGGCGTACAACATTGCTTCAGCACTTTTGTGGGCAGCCATTCTTGCTCAATGCCTTCACGAACTCAACGTCAATTTCAATCCTATTGCGCCTGTTAGTTCCAGGGCAGCAAGCATATACACCAGGCGGCAGAGCGATGGATTTCCTCACAAATTCATGGTGTATATACAAATAATCAATTCGTCGTTGGAACTGGTCCACTCGCTCGTTGGTATGGTGCCCACTCCACTTGCAACCTTGCTTTTGCAATCTTTTGCCAGGTTAATAATCATGGTGGGAATATGTGTGGTGATTCCACAAAGTCCTGCCAACTACGACATTATCCCCTTTTCCGGGTTAACTTTAGCTTGGTCGATCACGGAAATAATCAGGTACGGATATTATGTATTAAAGTTGACGTATAAATCTGATAGGTCCATTCCATATCCGTTAGTTTGGTTGCGGTACAGTGCTTTCTACGTATTATACCCCTTGGGTTTGGTCAGCGAGAGCTACACCGTCTACAACTCCTACGACACTGTCAGGTTGACCATCCCCTTTTACTACTTGTTCTTGAAGTACGCCATGCCTTTGTACCTCCCGGGGTTTGTCTATTTGTACTCCTACATGATAGGACAAAGGAAAAAGACATTAGGTAGGACAAAGACCAAGCTGCAATAAATACGGGCGCTACCATTCGGGTGCCAATTTGTGAAAATGTCGCGACAAAAGTCGACACTTGCGTAGAAATCCCTGCTATTATCTTGTTCTGGGTTCCATCCATCATGTCGGGAAAGGTAGCAAGTTCCCATCCAAAGAGATGGCTTATTGCCTACAACTCTATATCGGCCTCGTTATGGTCAATTGTGTTTTTTAATGCCGTGTTCTTGGGGGTATCGTTGGGCCAACCATACCTTTATTTGAAAACCCATTTGATTACAACCATAATCCAAACCTTTGCTGTTGTAGAGATCTTCAACTCGTTGTTGGGGTTGGTCAAATCTCCTTTATTCACCACCGTGACCCAGGTGTTTTCCAGGTTGATGATCGTTTGGGGTATTAATGAATTGTTGCCCCAGTCTCCTGCAAATTACCACTGGGTGTACATAACCTTGTGCTTGAGTTGGTCCATAACCGAGATAATTAGATACTCTTATTATGCTGCTAACTTACGGCTGCCAGGAAATGTCCCCTACTGGTTGACTTACTTGAGATACACTACCTTTTACGTTTTGTATCCCACTGGGGTCAGTTCAGAAGTGACCATGGTGGTAAAATCACTCAACACCGCTGGTCAAGTTGTTGGACCATGGTATAAATGGGCTTTGATTGTCATCTTGGTAACCTATATTCCTGGATTCTACATGCTTTATACTTATATGATTAAGCAAAGAAGAAAGGTGTTGAAGGGTTCATCGCAGAAAAAGACAGAATAAGCAAATTTCTTGGTTAGAACCTCCAACAGTTACATTCCCCGTTATTAGAAACAGAGATTACTCTATATTTATCTAATGTACATTACATATTTTGTTGCATTGAGGAATGAGAATTGTTTGAATATTTTCACTGCAATGGTTCCTTTAGGTTATCAATCCACGAAACCATCCGTTCCATGTAGTTGTAAATAGTATCTTCATCATCAAATTCATAGGGTTCAACCGGTTTCATCTTGGAGGATCCAGAAAGAAGCGAAGCCAATGAAAATTTACCCGCTGGCATTTTGGAAACATGCTTCTTGTTCTGCTCAAATACTATTTTCGTCTTGGTAATAATAAAGATCAGATCGTACTTGATAATCAATTTGGTCAAGATCTTAGTGATCAAATAATTAGGAGCATACTGATACCAGCGAACACTCCAACTCACGAGTTTCATAATGCACAACAAGATAAAATCCAAAGACAAATACTCTTCTTCGAGACCCTTGATCAAGCCCTCAAACATCAATTTACTAGAGACCTTCAAAATCAACTTGTTACTGAAGAACTTGCCATCGCAGTCATCATTGTAAATGTCAATACATGATGCAGACGTGTCACTCAATATAAATTCATCATAAATCTCCAATAATTGGACTGTACCAAAATAGTCAAACCCTCCTTCAACACTGCTTCCCATGACACTAGTGACAAGTGAACTGATAGACTCCCGTAAATTGTACTTGACTGTCCATCCAAGTAATCCCAAAATTTCCCATTCTAATGCACTTCGTTGTTGATTCTTATTATTACTGATTATTACCATCAACGTCCTTAGATCTTCATAAATAACCAAAAAAAGTTGTTCGAGCCATTTTTCACAGGTAACTTGTTTTTCATTTCCAGATTCATGATTGACTTCGTATGCCTGGTTCTCGGTATAAGTTTCGTCCAAGTTATTTGGTTTAAATACCTTCTCCTTTAGTGCTATGGTTTGATCCCAACCAATTAATGCTACCAACAAAGATAATAAATCATAACATCTACCCCAGGTAGACTTTTTAGTGAAATCATGTAATGGAGAAGACAATGAACCTGCAGACTGAGCAGCAAGCGCAGTTCTTAATGAACCAGGACCACATAATTTGATGAGGTTGGTGTCGACCGACGCAACTTCCAATGCTGAACTATTTACAAGAGGTGATTGGCAAAAGTGACTGCCGACAACTGGATGACGGAGATGAGGGTTAAATAATAACAATTCTCGCCACATTTTGTGAATGGATGCTTCCTCCACTTCTTCCGATTTCTTTAGTTTAGAATTTGATGCTGCCGAGTAACTCGATGTTGCTACCTTTGGATTTGGGAAACAATCAGAAAAGGTTCTTTCGGAAATAACTTCATCTTGTTGACTCAATCGGTGAATAAAAGTTGTCAAGTATAAATCCTTTATTCCACCAGGGGAATCAACTTCCAAGTTTCTTGATTTGTTGTTGATAATAACAGGAATAGAATTGATCACCAATAACGCATTTGGGAAATCTTTCGTCAATATGTAGCACAACGCTAGTTTGTACCAACAATCAAAGTCCAACGGCAATATTAAAACACATTTCTTGGCTACATCCAAAGCAATGACATATCTCTCCTGGGAGATCAAAAATTCAACTTGATCAAGTAATAAAAGTCCCAGCTGAGTAGTATACAATCCATGATTTTTAATTGAAGCACTGATTAACGACAAATAAGGTACTTCTTTATTTGAATCTTGCTGAATTTTCAACAACTTTAAGATAACGTAATCCCATTCACCTGTTTCATTGTTTTGGTTGTACCGGTTTTTTATTTCCTTAATAGCAATATCACAGCAGTCACCACTTATATCCAATAAGCATAATCTTATCAACGTGTCTACTAACCTGTTGCGATAGTGATTGGTTTTCTTGATTAAATCTCCTTTATTGCCACAGGCAGTGGCTGCTCCATATGATGATTTTGATCCAGTCAAACTACCACGAGGCAAAAATTTTATTAACAACATTATAGTACCTAACAATGCTTCTTTGGTGTCTATGAAATTTGTGTAGTTGACCAATCCTGATATTTGGAATTCCGGGTTGTCAATGTGGTGAAACAATCGTATTACTTGCGAAACTTTTATTTCTTCCCAATAACCCAATGAAAGCTCCCTTATTGACTCATTATTGAAACTCACTACTTTCCTGCTACGTTGTTCAGATTTTGTGGGTATTATTTGATACGACTTGTCGATAGAAATTGGTATCTTCTTGGCAGTGCCGTTGGGGTGGATGACATACCTGGCACGAAAGTCTGATTTGTCAAATATGTTATAGCTGCAGTACATGACAATTATTTCTCTCCTAGATGATGTCAATGATTCGTGGGCATTGTGGGCAAAATAGTAGGTGAGGTCTTCTTTTTCAATCTTCAACAATTCTAAAATGTAATTTTCGATATCGACGTACAACTGATCAAACCGGACTCCATTCACAAAGTGGTAGTATCCAATGTACCCATCATCATCTTTGTGATGATCATGCTTGGTCTTTTCTTTGGTAAAATCGTTTTGGGTATATAATGCCAGTCTGGATCCAGCGTACAGACCCTGATGAACTAAATCAGATGGTCCGACAGTGACATCCGATCCCACGTTTTCCAGGAAGTGACTCCTTATTCCCAATGTAACGCCAAAATCACTTTCTCTCAATTTGGGTATGGTTGTGGATCCCAAGATCTTGATATTGTTGAAGGAAGCTATAGAACCAGTAGATCCATGAGTGGACACCACAAACGGCAATGTTGAAAACAGTCTCAGATGAGAGTTTCGTTTGCTCAATTGTGGCTTCACAGACATTTTGCTGGTATTAGGAACTTTTAGTGAGGGCCACCGGTGAAATTACAAAAACTGTGTATCAAAGTTGTGATGGTTGTAGTTTGGTTTGTTGGCGTGTTGTCGCAATGCTACCTCTATGGTCAAGATTTTCGGCGCTACCATTCGAGTAATGGCCAAGAATTTTGCCAGGTGCAAGTCATGACGGAGTAGCGGCGATTCTGCAAATATTATGACAAAAGAATTGGAAGTGTTTATGAGTAGGTTTTGTAGGTTTCAACATTGGAAATATTCTTGTTCGTTAATTGTGATGGGATTTGGTATTGTCTACTTGCTATAATTTAGGAATTTAGTACAACCGTCAATACCGAACATTCAATGGTTATGGCCAAGTATATATGATAAAATCTTATATCACTAGCATTTACTATCTTATTCTTTTCTGTTAAGCTCTAAGTAAAATTTCAATTTTAAATTCTCCTATCTATTAAGCTTTATTAGTATATACGTAAGCAAACACTATGCTTCAGGTAATCTACCTATATCTTTGTGTAACCCTTTTAATGCCTCCATCATTTGCAGCAACTCATCCATCACCTTGCTGATCGAAGTCCCATTGATCATGTCAATTAACCCGTCATTTCCTTTAGTAAGGCTAACTTGCTGTCTCATAAATAATGTAGCAGTACAACTTTCAATTCTGGTAACAATGTGATTCAATAAAGCCATCAAATCACTTTCCTTAAAAGCAGAATTGATCTTCTCAGATATAATACCAGATGAATTCTTTTCAAACCCTTCATTGATAAATGTACCACCATTTATCGAAGAACAAATATTTTCCAATCTCAAAGAAACGGTTCTCAACCCATATATGGTTTCCACTGGCAATGTTCCTACGACCCTGGTGCTGGTACCTTCCGTGTAGTCTCGATCTAACCTTTTTTGGAATATTTCAAACCGTAACTGCAACTTTGTTGTGTATGCTAATGTAATTGGTTCTGGAGTTTCAAGGCCTTTTAATTTACGCTCTCCCAATAAGAAGTAATGTACACCATTATCCTCGATACTTCCAATTTCTTTCTCGATTATTTGCCCTGCTCTCACATTTCCTTGATAAGCATCACTAAAAGATATTTTTTCAGTTAGGATTTCATCATGAATACGGTACAATGTCTTCATTTCATCCAAAAAGTCAGAGCTTACAGCAATTTGACCACCATCGGCTACTGCACTTATACGTGAAGCTCGGTTCACCATTGGACCAAAGTAATCCATTCTTCCTGTGATAATATCTGGCTCGCATACGGGTGAACCCCAATGAATACCCATGCGAACTGACAAACCTCTAAATATGACGTTGCCTTTTCCATCGGTAACTTCACAACACTGGTCAGTTTCCAATATTTCAGAAGGCCAATCAGCAGTTAACAAATTCAGTTGAACATTGAAGCACCACAAGAGTGCTGATGTTGGTGAAGGGAAGGAAACCATAAAAGCATCACCTTCAGTTTTGACTTCATAACCCCCCACAATACGTAACTGTCTACGCATAATAGAGTTATGGATTTTGATGGCAGATCTCATGGGTGAAGGATACGTATCCCAGAGCAAAGTTGAATTCTTAATATCAGTGAAGACCAAAGCCAATTCTCCGACGGGTGGTTCAATTTCGTCCTCTAATCTTCTCAAACTAGAATCTCCAGTAACTGCTTGCCTATCTCTTCTCTTCTTGTTACCCATAAAATCAGATTCTCTACCTAAGTTGTGATACAACGCATTTGATCCAAACTTCAGCTTGTGTGACTTTTGCTCTCCCAATGTAATCACGATAACAGCTACTTTATCAGTGGCTCCGTAGCATATGGCATAATCTCGCAATTTTTGAGCAGCTAGCATTGGATCATCCTTCTCTTGGCGAATAATATCAACTGCCAATTCGTAAGATATGTAGTCCCATAATACCTTAGTCGCAAGGACGATTAAATCATCTGCAGAAGTTAGACTAAATTCACTGATATCAGGACCAGAATGAGTGTGAGGCAAAAAGTTGAAGAATCCGGCACCACGAGAAATTGGCAATTCACCATCTAAAGCACCATCTCCAGAAACATATCCACCAGAAGCACGGATTCTCTCAAATTCTGGTCTATTCGTTGGATCATGTTTAGTAGTAAGTACAATGTGGTCACCATTATTCCGAGAAAGCAACGCTTCAATATCACCAACATTTGCAACATAGAGCTTCTTATCCTTTATATATATAATTGTCACTGCACAACCAGCATTGGAATCGTAGATTAAACTAAGGTCGGCTGCTTCCTTAGACATCTGAGGTGTTGTGGTAAATGAGTTGTTCTTTTTTGCAGACAAGATTCCATTAATCTCCTTGTTCAAGTTCAAAAACGTTCTTCTTATTGCATCTGGGATTTCATCGTCATTCTTCAGCTTCTGTAATTCAGCAGTAAATGAAGGAATGAACAAATTTTTGGCCAAAGCAGAGATACGATGACCTTGATTAGAAGCACCTCTTTTTCCATCAAAAGAACAGATCAAAACTTCATTTTCGTTCCCTCTAAACTTTTGAATGAATAAATCTCTACTGGATACAAAATCTCTCATTCCCATGGCATCACTTACACCGAAACCAATATTATCCAATTCTGAAGCAGTAGTTCTGATTCTCATCTCAACAGATTGATCAGGGACAGACGTTGTAGTCAACGTAACGTCAATCAACCCTAATACCTTCAATTGTTTCAACACTAGCAAGCTATCAAAATCCTCTCCTGTATCTGGATTCTTGATATGGCTTTGTTTGATCTCAAATCGCTTATTTCCAGAGAAATTCAAGTACTTTAAATTTTTATTCCAGTGCCAATTCCAATCGTATGGCCAATTGGAAATATTGTACTTCAATTGGTTAGACCCAACGTCCAAATGTTGTAAATTGACTAACTTGGCCAATTCAGATGGCAATGTGACCAATTTATTGTTATTCACAAAAAGTAATTTCAAAGATTTAAGTTGTTCTAGATCTTCTGCTGGCAAAGTAGCCAATTCATTACCAGACAAGTATAATTCATTTAATCTTGAAATTCTTGTTATTGCACCCTCTGGAATTTCCAACAAATCATTATAGGAGAGGTTCAACGATTTCAATGCCACCAAAAACGAAATCGATTCGAAGCACTCATCGCCAAGTCTATTATCAGCGAGGGTCAAAACCAATAAACTGTCTGCCAATGAAGAAGATCCTTGCGAATCAACTAAAGAAGACGTTGAACTGCCTTCCGGAACCTCAGAATCATCTTCTTCTATGGGATCAAACGATCCACGTCTATCTATATTTTCATTTTCTATGCTTCTAAAATTAACTGTTGATGAAATTCTTTTAGCCACTGCAAATGGAGGTTTTGGGAATGTGCTAAGTATGTTTGACGAAACATTTAACACAGATAACGACTTTAAGTTCCAAATTTCATCAGGCAAACTCTGTAAGTTGTTCGAGTGTAAATCTAAATATTGCAAGGAAGTTAATTGTCCAATTGTAGAAGGTAACGCTTGCAAATTATTACCATAGATAGACAAAAATGCCAACTTTGATAAATTTCCCAATTCAATTGGTAAATTCACCAAATGATTCTTATCCAACACCAACTTCTCAAGATTAGGGATCTTAGCAATGAATTCTGCAGGAATTGAGGTAATCTTTGCTTTTGCCAAATCCAAAATATTTAACATTTCCAATTGGTTTTGGAACTGCAACTCTGTAATAGGATTTCTGTCCAAATGCAATAGTCTCAAACGTTTCATCTTGTCACTAAACGCAGAAATATTGTTCTTCGTAGCAAAAGTAACTTCTAAGTTTGGCAAAGATCCGAGAACATCAACATTGGAAAGCAGGTTGTATCTAATATCCAATCTTTTCAATGCTTGCAAATTGGACAAGTAAGTTGGTAGCGACTTACTCAACTTGTTGGTGCACAAATTCAATTTTTGAACTTTTGTTAATTTTCCAATTGATTCTGGCAAAAATGACAAGTCGTTGTAAGATAAATCTAAATCAACTAAATTCAACAACTCGCTGATTGGCTCAGGATAGTTGTTGAAATAGTTGGAAGATAAATTTAAAGATACTAAATTCTTTAATTTGCCAAATGATTTGGGTAAAGACGATAATTGGTTCGAGTTAAGTCTCAAGTGGGTTAAATTTTTTAAGTAACTGAACCTTGAAGGTAAATCATCCAAAAAATTCTTTTCTAAGTTCAAATGGGTAAGTTTCTTTGCCTCCAAAAAGTTCATGGGGAACTTTGAGCAGCCATTTCTTGAGAAATTTATGGACGTCAAATTATTGCAACTCTGAATAAAATCCAATGGAATGTAAATAGATGGGTTATCAGCAACATTAAGTTTTTCAATTTCATAGGTGTGTTGATGAAATATGATTGGGATATTTTTCAAATTGAGACCTGAAATATTCACGTCCACATAATCTTTAGAAAGCAAAGTTTCTTCTTCATGGGTCAAGCTTCGCAAATAGATATTTTCAACCACAAATTTACATACATATGATAAATCTTCTCTTCCAATTATTCGCAAATTATCATTATCAGTGTATCCACTTAATAACAATAAGCCCATTTGAATTTTTAATGGTTTTTCAAAAGGTTCCAACACTTTCACACAATTGCCAATATAAACCGAAATCTGATAGTTGGATATTGAATCCAAAAAAAACTTTCTTTGTACAATTGCAAGCAACTCTGAAGTTGTGGTTTCTAGTGGGCACAAAATCGTTGTGAATGTATTGTCCTCTTTGAAAACTCTGACAATGTTACTAGGTCCTTTTGTTAAATTCTTATCGGCCTGGGTATTCACCACGTGAGACAATTGTCTTGATCCATACAATACTGGAAGGTGAGAGGGATTTGGGTCTTCAACTGATGAAGCCTTCTTGACAGGTTTTGGATGATGGTGATGGTGGTGATGATGATGGTGGTGATGATGATGAATTTCATGATCATGGTCTTGGTTTCCGTTCTCTTCGACCGATTCTTTGGAGCTAACAGAACTGCACTCTGAAGAGTCATCAACTTCGTAGCCATCTTCTTCGTTGTCTTCGTCCTTCTCTTCGTCATCTGATTCAATTATGGAAGATATTTTTGGCGGTACGTCAACCTTGACATCCCAGCTATCGGGAGCCTTCCACCCTGGCGTATTGGAATCAGAAATGGGGTTCAGAGAAGCTGATTTCTTTGGCGGTATTCCAGCAATACTGTCAATAGACGGATATTCCATGGCGGGCTTGGCTTCTTCGGGAGATTTGACTATCCCATGCATTTCTTCTAAGTTAAGGTCGAAAGAAGCCGGCATAACACTTGGTGGTTTTGAAGAAGTTTCTGATTTCAGTTGGGGTGTATCAGGTAAAGATTGCGAAGAAGCTGATCTTGTTTGTAAACTTTGAGGGGGTCCTTCTCTTGCAGGAGTTTGTGGTTGTGACATTTGTAAGGACTGGGCCGAGACAGAGGAAGCATGCTGAGGGTGGTAATGATGTTCCAATGTAATCGAAGGTAGTCTAAATTTATGTTTCGAAGCACCTGAAGATGCTGATGATGTACTCTTACGTTGAGTGGCAGGGATGTGATGATGCTGCTTGCTGGATAACTGAGAATTTTGGGAGCCCACCGAACTGGTTCTATGAGAAGTGAGCGAATTCAGTCTATGAGATTTGGAATCGTCATGATAATTAGCAGACTCATCCGAAGTATGGGATTCGTTTGAATCTTTACGGCTGGAGTATATCAATTTACCAAGCAAAGATCCACTCTTCTTTTTAAATCTTGGTTTGATGGGACGAGCCAAGGGAGGGACATTTGCTATGCCCTTGGGACGTTTATTGGCATGAAAACCTCGATAATTCTCCTTCAAGTTTGTTTGGTGATTTAACTCAACCTGAGGCAAGGAAACTACGGAAGAACGGGGACTGTAGTTTTCCGATTTCAACAATTGTTGGGGCAGACCAGCCTTGCCTTGCACTTTCGAGTCCTCCGACCCCAATGTGTAGTTGAACAACTGGTCTTGCGATGGCGATGAAACTGGAGAAGATGGGGAGGGGGAAATGTTGTTGGAGGAGGATTCGCGGGTAATTTTTGGAGGATGGCCCAACGATGGTTGCAGTTGGATGGGGCTGGAGCTTCTAGGGGTAAAGAAGTTGGACGATTGTGACAAGTTTGTCGGCGAAAGGGGACGATCGTGGTAGCCATTGTCGGAATCATAGAGAACCCCAAGCTGACTTTTGGAGCCACTGGGGATGGAATTCTGGCCCGCAGAATTTGCCATCGAAAGCTTGAGGTTGGTTCGCGACTTGTCCTTTCTTAGGAAGCTCATAGAACGAGGGAGAAACTAGGTTGATGATGCTGGTGTAACGTATTGACGCAAACTCCCAGTAGTCAAAGTGACAGGCCCAGTTGATGGTATAACAAGCGTCCTTGGGCTCAATGCAACTCCCCTTGAATTCGTGGTGCACAATACGAGTCTGAGCGTGTCACCAGTTGTACTCGTACACACCTACCACGAGATGAATAGTAATATCCCTTGATATCTAGCACTGACGGTGGACGAAGCCCTCAAAAAATGCCTAGTAAATTTGGTTGAAAATGGAAATAAAGAAAGACCAAAAATTATGCAGGTGTCGACACAAAAGCAGTCAGCACCACCACCTACAGCATCCACTCCACAAGAAAACGGGGGATGGGAACACAAGAAGCGCGGGTCCGTATGCAGTACAGTATTAGAGGAAGGGGGGCTACGGAAATGAGGTCAGGGGAACGGGCCGGGATAGGGGCCAAAAAGGGGGTTGTGGAGCCAAATGAGAACGGACCCGTCCACCTCCGCACTGAGCCACCAGGAAATGTCGCGGGACAATTATCCCTTGGGAATCGCCAAACGTAAGCTCGCTCCGGAGTGAGCCATTTGGCAGGTCACATGGTGCCGGTCATGTGGGACAATTGCCCAAAAGGCGAAAATGAATGCGATTTGTGCGATAACAACGTGCGGCAATGCCTAATGGGGATAGTCTTACGACGATATCGAATTTCCACCATTGGATGATTTATTGGATGCATATACCTGACTTCGCGCCAAGGTGCTTGGCCGGGGCCTTGGTTCTGTTTCCACATTGTTATTTCTCGATATGTGGCACAACGTGGTGAAGAATGATTACTTTTCTATGAACACTTCTTGACTTCCAGTTGATTGGGTGAACAATAGTGAGTAGCGGTAATTTAGTACAAATTTTGCAATTATTCCATCTAGACTACATGAACAAACTTGGAATTACTGTAAATCCACCACTACACCAAAACCAGCACGTGAATTAATAAACGGAATAGGTCATGATATTGTAGGTAAAGCTGTATGGTGGAATATTGCTTGTGACATGACTGTTGCCGTATTTCATCGTGCACCTACTTCGCCTTTTCAACCATAACGCCAACTTCACCAGCTAGTCCACACACCAAAGGTATAAATAGCAGTTAAGAATTCACAATACCAGAACGACATTGTCGTCAATGATTACCAGAGATATCATAGAGAAGTTCATTTGAAGTCAAGCACAACCACCACACCGCCGATCACACTAATCGTAATTGTCGCATTGGTTCCACTGTGCCAAGAACAACATAAATTTCACATACGATGGGCATTTCAGGTGATTGTTGCGGGGGCCCACTTCGCACTATCCCAGAAAAACCACTATTGTGATACACATATCGGAGTCTTGGTCACTATTCCAGAACCGGTTTTGGGCTGGGACCGGCATTTCACAGATCCATTGTGCGATTGAAATTTCGTTCCAACTGAGGAAAATTCCAATGACATCACCGTTTGCACCAAACAAAGCGAGGCGTGTATGCGGGATACAGACACAACTGCTAATTATATCGGGCTAGAGCCCATTGTATGATCGTTAGCAAACGTACAAATTTGAAAAAGGCGCTCAGATATGCCCACGTACAATCCTCACAATAAACTAGGCTAACCACATGCAACCGGACTTAAAAATGAGAGGATGCATGCTGCATCAACGAGACTAAAGCAGACTCTCATCCTGTACAGGTTTTAATGAGGTACGAGATCTTGCCAGCCTCATTGGCCACGGCCACTTCTGCCATCATCAACGTCCAACAACTACAATTGTAATTATGGTGAATTGCAAACATTTCCCCCACCACAACCCAGGAGCTCTTGTCTAACCCCATGGCTGAAAGTCTACCGCCTCATGAAGTTGCATCTTCAAATGGCAACTGTTGCAAAAGTACTTTCTGTACACAAAATCAGTATGCCTGTAGTCACCCAGGAATTTTCCTGGAAGTTGTAACACGTAGACTCAAATGGTGGCCTAGGTTGCACAAAAGCAAACAGATTGATTATCCAACCCATGAATATATAACTAGCGGGCATCTCTACATGGAAACACGTCCTTAGTGTTGCTATTGACCGACCGTATATCTTGAACCCAGGACACCCCAGCACATAACAGTGCATACCGTTTTTCTTGCGGATATCGCCTTTATCAATGACATTCTAGTCGCAGATTTACAGTTTTATCCAGTCTTGTTTTTTTGTACTTCGAAATTGTCGTCAACTTGTTCGACCTGAGATTTTATCAACCGATTTTCATCACAATAGTTTTTCATATAAATCTGCCAGATCACGGTCGTTACTAACAGTGGTTGGAAACCTGGATACGAACTCGGAAAAAACTAGTATTTTCTGCTCCACTCTGCAGCTGGTATTGTCCATCCACTGCCGTGTGTACTTACCTTGCATAATTTAAAACGGAACTCGCTCTTCGCTTAGCTCCAAACGTTGTCATTTCCGCATTAATCAAGCACTCTTTAGTGTCCAACCCTCCCTATAGCAACCATCCCCCCATCTCACGTGAAAACATCTTCATATAGTCACCGTCCAAAATGGCTGAATCTTCCAGAAGCATAAATCACAAGCTAAATGAATTATTAAGCAAAAGTATGTATTGCTATTTTCTTTAACACCAACCTCAGATTGACGAAGTTATTAAAAGAATATTTGTCGATTTGGCGAACATGTGTTTGAATTTCTCCGGGTTCCTTTTTAGCTTATAGTTCCTTCGCGAGAGTTGATTTATCTCTTTACTAAAGGTCATCGTGATAAAAATAGTATCGTGTTCCCATGGTAATATCGTTATCGTTACTTGATCTACTGTTTACTGCTCCTCCGTATCAATTAGAACAAAATCTATATCCACTTGAAAACTTAAAGTTTAAAGCCTGTTGTCAATGCGAATCAGCAACCTAGGAATTATCCTTTTGGTATAAGAGATTTGCAAATCCTGATTTCCTCTAAGCAGTTCATTGGATCAGCCTATATTACCATGGTTTTCAGAAGCGGAACACCAAACAATTCAACATCTTCTTTGTTTGACCCACCCCCACAGAGAAAGCTAAGAACCAAGAGATCTTTTCATAAGTTGACTAGAATTACTAACGCTAAAATTCTAGACAATATATCAAAAACAAAATTGGATTCTCAAACGGCATTGTCGTATGCCACAATTTTAAAAACAAACATCTTGGGCAAAGATAAACAAGAGAAGGTCAATTCAATTGTGGTACTAGCAAAATTACTCGATTGCATTATTGGGAGCAATGCTATTTCCGATGACTTTTACCAAATTTTGGATCACACTTTATTTCAAACCTTATTCTCGATTGTAAGCTCCAATATGTCAAGTGAAACATACAAAGCAATCTTGAAAATAGCCGTAATTGAAATATCTGGTGCAATTTTTAAAACTAGAGATGATTCAATCGAAAAGTTTTTGCCCTTGTACGAATCCTTGATTGAATATTTAGATGTTATTGATATAATTACCGCGAAATTATTCTTGCAGGATAATAAAATCACCTTTAATTCAGTCAAATTAGTCACCGACCTAATCACAAGAGCTTTGAAGTCCAATTATAGTGGAATAATTACATTAGCAGGAAGATTGAAGCATGTTACATTTTTCAGCACTGTGGGCAACTTACTTGAGACAGATGATCGGGCTATTTTGGATAGCATAGACAATTTAAAATCGGCATACTACCGCTTAAATCAATTTCTTGATGATACAAGGTTTGACCTTTCTATAAAGTCACATCAAACTATGCTTAATAATTTGTTTATTTATTTGGAAGTATCGTTGAACGAATTTGGCACCCCAGCCACCACCGAAGAGTATGTTAAAGCTGGATTCACTGATAATCCTAGGAATTTTGTGATTGAGAACTTTTCAATTTTATTAGCAATGGACTTGAAGATTTTCTTGAAAGATCCAAATTATACATTCAAAAAAAGATTCCACGAAGAATTGATGATGAGTGATCATCTGAGGACTTTTCCATTATATTTATTCATTGACAAATGCACACAAATGTGGATTGACATTTTCAATAAAAAAACCGAGTATCCTTGCATATATTCATCGATACTAAGTTGGGAATTGATGATTTATTATACCATGAATAATTGTTTAATATTATGGCAAGAAACCAGAGCACAATTAGAGAATAGTTTGGATGTTGATAGGATTTTCCAATTGTTGAATTCCAACATTGACTCCTTCGAATTGGAAATGTCAAGAGGAAATAAATCGATAGAAGATTGTTTGGATATAACCAATTCTAGATCAGGCGAAGACATGAGGCACATTCAAGTGTTGAAGATTGCTGAAAATCACCAGCTAAAATGGGCACAAAGATTTTTAGAATTCAATAAGGACTTGAGTCAAGAAGTTGTTGATTTCGTTGCAGAACAGAGAGTGATACAATTGTTGAAAGGATCATGGGTTTATACTGACACTTATGGAGAATCATTGTTTAAATTCCGAGATTCAAGAAAACCTCCAAGCTATAAATACTACTTTATTATCCTTTCTCCAAACCGTCAGTTTGTCTACTACAAGGAATTCATGGAGAAGCCAACTGTGAATCCTACTTACGAAGAAATGGAATCGCGAGCCATCCGAATCTCGGAAATTGTTGAGTTGAAATCAATAAAAATTGGAGAATCTGTGGGTGAAGAAGACAAGCGAAAGAACTCAATGTTGATATCTATCAAGGGGACAATTTCCTATGAAAAAATCAGCTTAATCGGAGCCCAAAACAAAAAGTTATTGTCGTTTTACACTGACTCCGAAGTTAACAAGTACGTTTGGTTGGACGGTTTGAAGATGTTGAAGGGCATGACCAACCCTGGTCAACTTTCAAGCGATACAGCTAAACAGATAGATTCATTGATTGATATAAGAAGAACTACCCAGCTATTGGCATTGGAAAATAAAGCAATTGATATTAATCCTAACGATAGTGATGATGAAGATGATGACGAAGAGTACTACAACTTGCCAGAATTAATTTCCGTATCTGATAATTTCCACTACAGCTGACATTGAGGCAATGTAATTATGAAATTATTAGATCATCTCTAGTGTATAGACGAATTAATGCAATTTCTAAAAGATTGATGATTGTAGACATTTTGCAGTAATTAATTTTTTGAAGTGCATAAAAAATATAGTTGAAAAAATTGATGCTCATCTCACCAGTTAGACTTCTTCACAAATTCTAGACGGAAAATGGCAAAAGATGATTTGATATTGACCATAGATAGTGACTCTGGGGAAGATATAACAGAAGAAATTCTGTCTGATGAGGAAGAAATTACACCAAAGCCCAAGAAAACCACTAAAAAGGGTAAAAAGAAAGCAGATGTAAACGAAATTGTGGAGGAAAGTGACATAAACCCTGATTTCCAATTTATTTTGGATGGACAGGACACAAGTACCAAATTTGACGGATGGGATTTCAAAGTCCAAGGGAAAGAGAACCAAAATTTGAACAATAAAGACGTTGATTTAGACGGAATATTGAAAAGAAAAGGTGGTTTAGTTGGGTTAGCAGGTGTAGAGGACGACAAAGATAAAGAAGTAGCAGACCATCAAAAAACCCAAAATGAAGTAGAAGATGAAGGTGAAGATAACGAAGAGAATGAAGAAGAAGATAGCGAAGACGACGAAGAATTAGCGCTTGATGGGTTTGGAATGGGAAGTCGAGAAAATGCCGAGGAATCATCCGAAGAAAACAACAACGAAGAGGAAGAGGTAAATGAAGACAACTATGATGAGCCAATAGAGGCAGATATGGATGAAGAACACCCAGGTTCAGATGTTTCTGATGACGAAGATTCAGCAGAAGCAATTGCAAACTTTTATGCAGACGAAAAAGAGTCCACAAGTGCATTGCGTCAAACCCATACAACCTTCCAGACACTTCAATTGTCCCGTCCTGTTCTTAAAGGGTTGGCCCAACTAGGATACACGAAGCCTTCTCCAATTCAATCTGCATCTATTCCCATTGCTTTGTTAGGCAAAGATATTGTCGCAGGTGCTCAAACAGGTAGTGGTAAAACAGCAGCATACATGATTCCAATTATCGAAAGATTACTTTATAAACCATCGAAAGTTGCCTCAACTCGAGTGATTGTATTGACACCTACTAGAGAATTGGCTATCCAAGTGTGTGACGTTGGTAAGAAAATTGGACAGTTTGTTAACAATTTGAACTTTGGACTTGCAGTAGGTGGTTTGAATTTAAGACAACAAGAGATTCAATTGAAGTCAAGACCAGATATAGTCATTGCTACCCCTGGTAGATTAATTGATCATATAAGGAATTCACCATCTTTCTCTATCGATTCATTGGAAGTTCTTGTTATTGATGAAGCCGATAGAATGTTGGATGAAGGTTTCCAAGCTGAATTAACAGAGATTCTTTCATTAATTCCAAAATACAAGAGACAAACAATGTTGTTCTCGGCTACAATGAATACCAAGATCCAAGATTTAATACAATTATCATTGCAAAGACCAGTGAGGATAATGATTGACCCACCGAAGACAGCTGCATCAAAGTTAGTTCAAGAATTTGTACGTATACGTAAAAGAGAGCATTTGAAACCTGCTCTTTTATTCAATTTGTTGAGAAAGGTTGATCCAAGTCAACAAAATAGAATCGTTGTATTCGTGGCGAGAAAGGAATCTGCCCACAAATTGAGAATTATTCTTGGATTGCTAGGCATGAAAGTTTCAGAATTGCATGGTTCTTTAAGTCAAGAGCAGAGATTAAAAAATGTCAGCGACTTTAAGAACTTGGTAGTTCCTGTTTTAATTTGTACAGACTTGGCCGCAAGAGGGTTGGATATTCCCAAGATTGAAATTGTCATCAACTATGATATGCCCAAATCACATGAAATTTATTTGCACAGAGTTGGTAGAACTGCTAGAGCAGGCAGAGAGGGTGTTTCTATTTCATTTGTTGGTGAATCGACCCAAGACAGAAATATAGTAAAAGACGCTATTAAATCATTGACAGACAACAATAACAACAAGCAAGGAAAAGCGGTTTCCAGAACTGTCGATTGGAATGAAGTTGAGTCTTTGAACAAAGTGGTTGAATCGAAGGAGTCGGTGATTGAAGAAGTCTTGGAAGAAGAGAAGCAGCAAAAAGAATTATTGCAGGCAGAAATGGAATTGAACAAGGCATCAAATTTGATAAAGCACGAGAAAGAAATCCAATCACGTCCAAAGAGGACTTGGTTTGAAAGTGAACTGGATAAAAAGAAACATAGGACAGAAGTGTTGCAGCAACTTACCAAACATGGAAAGAAGGTTAATTCCAAGAAACGGAAAGCAATAGAAGCCAAAAAAGAAGATACGGGAAGAAAATACAAAAAGACTAAGCAGGACAGGATTACTGATCAGAAGCGTAACCCCAAAGCCAAGATTGGTAAATCGAAAGGAAAAGGCAAGAGGAAGTAGATAGCTCAATGCTTATTTAGCAGATAAAAATACAAATAGCAAACGTCAAAGATAATAATTTCAGATTAGACCTGCAAATAAACACAAGCTATTAGATAATAAACAGAACTAAATCCGTGAAGAATAAATCGATATACGATCCTGGATGTCAAACGAGAATAACAAGCTAAAGGTTGCAAATTTATAACAAAGCTCCCAAATATATTGAGTCTACTTTTATGATCACGTGACTAAAAACCTGATTGTTTCGCGTAAGGATGAATTGTAATCTGATCTGTGTGATGTGTCCGACAAACAACAACCGTGTCAACAGTAGCCAGATATACAATGTTTACTTCAGGTGGATATAGCAAGTTGTTCAATGAGTACCAATCACATGGCATAACTAATCCATCCAAATTGTTTTTCCAAATAGTTATACTACAATGTTTCTACTATTTGTCAGCGTTAATCATATTCTACCTAGTAGCTTCCTTGAATGGGTATGACTTCAAGATAGATTGGATATTTCTGTGGGAGCTCGTGGCACTGGATAATGCCATGGGACTTATATTATTCACGCTTTGGCTTTTTGATTCGCTCTTGTGTGTGCTATTTGTCACCATTATTGTTGGAAGATCCAAATTGGCGTGGGATTTTGCCATCACTGTTCACATCATCAATTTGATAGTGGTGTGGACGTATAGTGGCAAATTCCCAACTTCGATTCTTTGGTGGTGTTTGCAGGTGTTGAGCGCCACTTTGTTGGTGGCATTGTCCACTTATTCCACGAGGTGGAAAGAATTGAGAACAACATTTTTTGAAAACATGTTGGATCAACAGGAGTTAGGACAGGTGCAACATGATGATGGCGCAAACCAAGAAATTGAAATGAGTGCTTATCCCAAGGGTTCGCTGAGCTGATAACATGGCGAATGGGACAAACTGGTTTTGTAAATAATTATAGAGTAGAATTGCATCATTAGACACAAGCTAATAAGGTACAGGTTATAATAAAACGATACTATTGCAACATTTCTAGGCTATTTGTGATGTTTCTGGCAAATTAGTACCAGCAAAATTGGAAAATGTTCTTCCATGTGGATGCGGCTCGGGTCGGGTCGGGTTCAAACGGACCGTAAACGCATAATTTGATTTCTGTAGCTAATGCCCGACGGACACAAAGCAGCTATTACTTGCCTAGTCTTCGCCAGGGTTAGTGCGACAAAAAGGTGTCTCCAAATCGCGAGACTTTTTGGAACAAGAACAGCCACAGTTATTTAGCGATGAGATGCCCAAAGTGAGAAAAATGACGAGCAAACATTGCAAAGCAAACCTCACTGGCAATACCACACCACTAAGCTGAATATTGGCCAAATCGTGGTAGTCGTAGAGTCAGGGAACTTCTCCAGTGCCGCTCTTTACCCCAGGAATGTTGCATTGAGGACCGTAAGGCGTAATTCCTGTACAATAACGTAATTTCTCACAAAAATTAGGAGGGGTACCGTGAAAGACTGATGGGACGACAATATTTGCGAGTAGGCATTTTTCTTTAACCGTCGGCGATTGACTCTTGAATCATCCACCAGGTGACTTGTGTATTATAAAAGCCTTGCCTTTCACTTTCATTAAATATTGGCGAGCTGTGGTTTTCTGAGCCATATTTGTTCTGATTATCGATAAAAGGTAACCATGGCTATAAAACTGGTTGCCATAGTAGGCGCTGGACCGTCTGGGTTGATTACCCTAGACTCTTTGGTTCGTGAACAGACCTTTGATGTTATCAGGGTTTTTGATAAGAGAGGGGAAGCAGGCGGATGCTGGATTTATGACCCCAAACCACCGGAACCCATTGCTTCTTTCCAAAAGTTGTCGCAAGGTGATATTGACGTGGACCCGGTGCCGGAGAAGTTACCAGCATATTTGCCAAAGTCGAACACCCAGCGATTCATGGATACGGCCACCTACTCATATCTTGAAACAAATGTTGAGGCCACATCAATGGAGTTCTCGCAAGAACCATTTCCAGCCAAAGGAACCAAACGTTCGATTGCCAAGTATGGTGACGAGACACCCTTCAGACACAACACGGTGATAAAAAAATGGGTTTCTGATCTCTACAAAACCAAGGGTTACGATGATTATATTCAATTTAACACTTCTGTAGAATTAATCGAAAAGTTGCAAAATGGAAAATGGAGAATCGTGTTGAGAAAATTCGGGTTAAAGTCAGATTATGTATGGGAGGAATTTTTTGATGCGGTCGTGGTTGCTAGTGGTCACTACGATGTTCCCTACGTGCCAAATGTGCCTGGTTTGCAAGAGTTTTCCGACCGTAGCGACACCGTTGTTATTCATTCCAAAGCATACAGATCTCGCGAACAATTCAGAAACAAGAAAACTATAGTGGTTGGTGCCTCGGTGTCCGCGATGGATGCAATTCAAGACATTGTTGATGTTGTTGCCCATCCAGCTATTTCTTCTCAGAAAAAGAATAGCAAGCCCCATGTCTACTTTGGAGCTGAAGCGTTTGAACACCCTGAAATTGAAAAGAGAACACAAATAATCAAAATTGATGCTGATTCAAGAACCGTGTACTTTGACGATGGAACTAGCGAATCAGGAGTGGAAGCAATTCTTTTCGGAACTGGATTCACTTACAAGTATCCATTCTTGCCAAACTTACAGGTTGAAAAAAACAGAGTGGTTGGGCTTTACCAATTAATTTTCAATATTGATGATTCTTCTCTTGCGTTCGTGGGATCGATTACGGCTGGTCTCACATTCAAAGTATTTGAATGGCAAGCGGTGTATGTAGCTAGAGTATTTGCCGGAAGATCTCAATTGCCATCAAAAGAAGAACAAGTAAAATGGGAGCAAAACAGATTGGAAGAGAGAGGCGATGGAGCAAATTTTGTTACCATCCATCCAGATTTCAAACAATATTTTGAAACAATTCGTCTACAGGCGGGAGATGAAGGGCCAGGTCGTAGATTGCCACCTTTTAACCCATATTGGGAGGATTGCTTTTATCGCGGCCACAAGAGAAGAAGACAATGGTGGGTCGAAAACAATTACAAGGATGTCCAAGACCAAGTGTTGCAGGAGATTGAAGACCTTCGTGTTCGTGCATAGACTTTAGATAAACATTGTTTAGACAATTGATAGAGTATTTTTTGATAGTTACATCAGGTACCCGATTTCAATATTTTCTTCATAGACGATGTTTTGATAGTAAACTTGAAGATCATATACTACGATGCAAAAATAGTTGAAAAATTGAATATTTTCACAAAATAACAGTACTGCGAAAAATATACTATGTGTTGCACTCACTTTGCTTACAATGGAGGAAATGATTCACCCGGATATGGATCTAGGAGCTACATTCCCCCATGTTTGTGCAACTGTCCTATCCACAGCCCTATAATTCAACTGGTACCTGAAATTATGATAGCGCATGTTCGAGAGAAATTCTTCTTTTGCATATCGAGGGAAACTAAAAATAAAAACAAAAGATTTAAATATGGGGAGAAGGCGGCGGAAGCATGTTCTGTGACATGTATGGTTGAATAGTGAACAGCTTAGTTTATTTTTCAAAATATGGAGCCTGTTGCAAAGAGAGATGATTGGACTTTCCAATGATACATTCCTTAACAAGGTAAATCCGGCAAAATATTTTAATTTTATGCAAGCTGCAAACCGTCACTACCTATTTGGTAGCATTTTTCTCTACTAAATCCAAAAAAATTTTTTTCGATCAATTTTATGGGAAAACCTGTTTTACCAGGCTATTTATATCAAGAGATAGAAGAAAAGTCGATAGCGTTCTGCATCGGCAAAATTTGTATTCTATACACGAATCTAAATCAAAACGCTATTTTCCATGTGACCAACCACGTAAACAATATGGCAATAAGAATACGCACTGATCGTGCTTTTCCAATGTAATTTCCTCAGTAAATGAAACCCCACTAGTAGAGTGACACAACGATGGAAAATATGTATACGAATGCACTTACATGCTGGTGATCACGGTTTTGACCCGCAAATAGGCACCACTTGCCTCGTTTATTAAAAAATACGTATAATTTTGAAAATAAAAATTAAGGCCCTTTACGGTCAGAAACTTGTCCACCAACTTAGAAACGACATTAACCGATCCGATTGTTCAAAGTTTAGTGTATTCGCTGTCTGAGTTGTCGAGTACGACAAGAGAGAAATTCACTAGAAATAAAAATTGGAATTTATTTTTAAGTAACTTCTTGTGGCTAGACAGTTATTCATTGTTAGTGTAATTGTTCCATGCGTAAAAGACGTCTGGGAACCTGATTAAATTTCTCTGCCACACGGCTTAAAAAACTACCTGGAAATAATTTTTTGTAGTCCAAAGATGCTTTTTCTACGGCCTGTTCTGTTTACTAGCCCTATCGACAGACTCTTCGTACAACTGTGCTTTGTCAGGCTTAGAAAAATTCATTAGGTTTGTCTTAGTTCTGTGATCGTCGTAGTAAACGCGATCTAATTAGTAGTCAGGCGGAAAAAGAGTATGGATTGAAAACGCGCTGTGTGCACAAACTAGTTATAATGAAATGAAACAATCGATCCAGACAAGATTTACGAAGACACAAATAAAGAATTGTTGCGTTCTGCGATTTTCTTTTCAGAGGAGAGAAAGACTACGGGGATCATAAGTTTCCAATTTAAATTAACACCAGTAAGGGATACCCAACCATTGAATATTCTTAGGGTACTTTCCATGAGGAATGTACAAGCACTTGAAAATTACTCCGAAATTGCAGGAGAAACCGATTCTCACTTGTACTACCAAAAAGGAACATTAACAAAACCAGTTCTTGCTTGTATTTTTAAACTCCAGCAAATTTCATTAACCAATTTAATTGCACAATTAAATGAAAACAGAGTCAACAAAGCACTGATCAAAAATTCTCAACCATCTCAGATATTTGTGACTAGCATAATCTGCCTCGACTAAGACACGTTGTCTTGTGTATCGTTAACCAGAAATGTTTTGAAATGTTTTAAAATGAGATTTTTATATTTTTAAGGATTATTTTTTAAGCGACAGGTTTTTATTTTGGTGGTCAATTTGAAATTTTGTAAACATTTTGCACATTGGAATTTGCACTTTACTTGAATAGTTGGGAATTATATTTGGAGGCAATCAGAATGATTAAACCACTTAGATATATAAATACAAAGTAAATCGGCCGGTTCAGTTGGGGCACTAGCTGGTTTTTCTTTCTTCCCTTGCTCTTTCCCTCTTTAATTTTTGTTGGATTTGTGGATACCATTGACTTTTACCTGAGCTTTGAATTTTTCACAGCCATTCGAGACTTTAATAATGATGAGACCAACTTTATTCTTTGCCCTCTTGCAGGTTGCCGTCGCTGTCAAAAGAGCTGACCAGAACTGTAACAGTGATTGTACTGCTGCTCTTCAACAACAGCAACAATGTACTCCTCAAGGGGCATCTGGAACTGAGGCCGACCAAAGTGCTATTTTGAAATGTCTCTGTAACTTGTCCAATGATGATTACTGGAATCATTTAGCTGCTTGCGATTGTTCCAATTATGACTCGTCAGTGTCTGCGCAAGATTTGAGATCATATTATTGTGGTATTAATATTGGGGGTTCAGCTGCTGCCCCAGGCGCAACTGATGCTGCTAATGCAGGTAATACTCAGGCCGGTAATACCCAAGGTGACAACACTCAGGGTGGAAACAACACTCAGGACAACAACAACACTCAGGACAATAACACCCAGGGTGGAAACAATACCCAAGGTGGTGACAACACTCAAGGTAACACCCAAGGTGACAACACCCAAGGCGGAGACAATACCCAAGGTGGAAACAATACTCAGGACAACAACAACAATTCCCAAGGTGGTAACAATTCTGCTGCTGCAACTACAACTGAAACTGCAGATGCAGCAGCCACCACAACTACAGCCTCGTCTGCAACTAAAGGTAATTCTAACGGTGGTGCAAAGGGCAATGATAGTGGATCTTCTGGAACTGAAGTTTCTTCCACTTCGAGCAAGGCCTCAAAGACTGATGCTTCGGGAACTGACAACGGCTCCAAAACTACTTCGGCAGGGGACAAAACAAAGACTGATCAATCCACCGAGGAAGGCAAGACCAAAACCAAAACTGATGACAATAACACCGATACCAAGACTGACAAGGATAACACCAAAACCAAGACCGGAACAGACAATTCTGCTTCTGCTTCTGGCACTGGTTCAGGTGATGAAAAATCCAAGACTGGTTCTGCTACTGGTTCAGGAGACGAGAAAACCAAGACTGTTTCAGGTAGTGGTTCCGGGGTAAAGACTGTTACTACAGACGAGTCCAAGACTACCTCGGGTTCGGGCTTGCTTGGCGGACATGGGTTCAATTCCACCAACTCTACAAACGGGTCTTCATCCTCATCTGCAGGAGGAAAGACTTCAACTATGACTAAAGAATCTGGAGCAGCTGCATCTACTATTGCTTTAGGTTCTTTGATAGTTTTGGTTTTGAACTTGTTGTAGTTTTTTTCCTGTAGGTGAATCTTGTGCAAATGTGCTGAATGGTTCTCCATTATGTATTCTTATCGTAATCTAGTATTCAGCTCTTAGCCTTTATTAATATATAATTGTTGACATACTTTATGTTTTCAAAGAGAGACAGGAAATTGACCAGAGGAGAATTCGATAGATGCAATTCAGGACAGGGAGGAAAGTTTCGAAATATTCTTTCCAGTGAAGTCTTTTATTTGGTTCTACACATCAGAAACGGCTATCTCTTTTTGGCCTGTACTATTGTTTAAATTGACGTAGCTGCATCTGTACAATACACAACAAATATTACAGGTTGCACAGTCGAGTGGAAATAAAACAATTGCATCCTGTGGAAGTTTGATACTATACGACTTTTCAAGTTGAAATTGCAAACAACACTATATTGAATATGCAATAATTCGCTAATCCGTGACCTGGTTCTTGGTATTGACGAAATCTACAGGTCAAATCATGAAATTCACATCTTCGGTTTTTTAGTTCGGCATATTTGCATATACAGATCGAGTTTGATTTAAGACATGTAGATGTACAATTACTGACACTGAATAACAACACTGAGTAATATAAATTAATGTTTTACCGTAACCCAATTCAATCAGTTGATCCAAGATCCAAGAACATACAGATAAAAATATATACTAATGATGAAATGCTTGCTAATGATGAAATGCTTGCTAGAACGTCAATTATATTTTATTTGAACAATTATTATCGATTAGTTATTTTTAGTACTCGTGCAATTTGAAGAAGCGAGATATCAACTGCAGTCTGGGTGCAAATAGACGAAATGGGTTGAAATTGTAACAGAATAAAATTGGCAAAAATAGTAACTCGTGCCGAAAAATATTACTAGGGTCTGCAGCATTATCGGGAAATATTACAACCGAACAAAAATGTGCCTGATTTGCTATAACGGCGATTTAATATCGTTGGAGTTCAACAATACTCTTTGTCAACCAACGCTCGTAATACAGCAGTGCCAACCCGTTAAGGTTTGCATAATTTCTATGAAGAAATAATGACCAGATAGGTAAATAAAACAATGTTACAGGTACTATACAAAAGCTTTGACATAACTTTGATCGTACATCTCAGAACTATCAGGTGGAGCCATATTCCTCAACCACGGATAGAGCTCATTACTAACCCCTGAACAATAATAAATAACCAGTAATAGTATTCATCGAATAGCAATACATACAACCAAACTCCAATTAACAAATGCAAACTTATTGTCCATAATCTTTATCAAAGTGGACTATTAGCCTATTCTAATCATTCCTGACCTCACAATAAACCTTTCATCAGAATCATCAATATCATCAATAACGAGATGACTCGGCACAACGTTACGGTATTTTACCCCAAACGATCTAGTAAATTTCCAATTTCTTGGGTTGGTAATGCCAGCAGAAATTAGTTCTGCACTGGAAATTACTGGTTGCAAGTTCAAGCTTACCCCGGATTTTTGCTGTTGATATTCCATGCTGGTTACATCTCTCAATTCCTTGACAAAAAATAGTTTACCCATTGTTTGAAAATTATCATGTCGTACTCGAATAACAATGTGGTCCATGATTTCATGTATCAACGATGAAAACTCTGAATCGTTGTTGTTGCGAAGCAAAGCGTCCCTTAACTCGGGCCACACGAGGTAGTTGATCAAATGCTTGTATGGGATATTTTTCAGAATATAATACAACTGCAATGAAGTCGGCCTAAAATACCCTGGAAATACCAAAGCATTTGAATTTTCATTCTTTATCAATCCTGAATATTGCTTCAATTGTGACATGCTTGTTCTTCTTTCGAGTTCATGCACCAATCTACGATTTAACTCGATAAGCTCCTGTGATTGAGGATTAACTCCATCGGGAAACAAAACAAGGGACAAGAACTTCAACTTTGTGTCTAGCAATGTCAATAATAATTGACCACATACCCATTGAAATCCACCAAGAGCTACTGAAAAACTCTGAAGTCGTGGTAACTCGGCGAGAATTGATTCTGCCGATCGAACAATAATATTCAAAAATTCAGGATCATAGAGGCAGTTTTCTTGAAGTTTTCCTTGTTTCACAAGGGGGTTTATTTGAACCCGGAAATTCACCTCGATTTCATCGAATATGCGAGCGGTTGGGTATTCGGTAACTAGAAAACTACTCGGAGACAAAAATCTATTTGGATACGAATAGAATGCTTCCAACATGTTGATAGCAGTCTCAGAAGTGGCAGTACCTTCGTTGTTGATGATATAGTTATCTGGAACACCGCCGGCATACGGAATAAACGACGAACTAGTATTGGTCAACTGGTCAACAGTGTAATTTCTATCCTTGACAACTAATTCTGTACTGTTGGTAAGAGTGGAAGTAGACTGGAATAAATTAGGAGAATCTTCATCGGCGGGCGTATCTGAACTAGAGCTAGTGTTTATTTGACTCAAGCTTACACTGTCAGACACTGAAGCCATGTTATTCTGCATAAAGTTGAATTGATCATTGCTGTTTTGCAACAGCAACAACTTTTGCGATACTACATTTTCCAACTCCAAAAGCGCCTGTCGAGCCACTTGCATCTTCTCCTGCATTTCAGCTAAAGCTTGGTTAACAGCAGAGGCATTTTGCTTTTCCAACTTTTCTTTCAAAAATGACACTTCTGCCTCGAGGCTCGCAATCTTATCTGCTTGTCGAGCACGATGCTTCCTCTGACTAATCTTGTTTTGCTGTCGCTTCCTCTCCCTTCTCAAAAATTCTTTATTCTCGGTGGACATTTTGCATCGGAAACAATTGTATCATCAACCAGTTAATATGGTTTCAATATATTTGCAAACGCTCCGTGTTTATTCTACCCCTAAGCTAAATGCGCATGGCCGATAATGGAATTTGTCAATGGACTTCCAATTTAGGAATACGTGCCTGAACTCAAAAACACATTCACCCGTATTACCAGGAATCCGAAATTTTTGTGGATCCGGTTTTCAGTTACCCCTCCCTTACCTGCAGTTAGTTTACTTCTTGACCGATGGGAGAGTATATAATAAAGAAGCATGGGCGAGAAATAACTATGGCATAAGTCACGAAACAAAGCGCAAGTTCTACTATGGCATGTTGCGTAGTGGCTGCTGGTGTATACGTCGCCCTAAATTCATTTTATGATCAAGTCAAGTTCAATGTTTCCACTGAAGTTTGTGGATTGCCAGAACCCGATCATGACTTTCCTTACGAAGCGGTGAGATCTGTTTCTTTTGCTATATCTGGGATGACATGTTCCAGCTGCAGCAGTGGTATCGAATCGAAGATTGCTTCGATTTCGGGTGTGACTGGAGTTAGAGTTTCACACATTTCCGAGATCTGTACCATTGCCTACGATCCAGGGATAGTCTCTGATCTTGCACAATTCAAGATGATTATTGAAGATATGGGATTTGAAGCTTCGCCAATGAAGCCAGGTGGCGAGTTATCTCAGGAACGTTTGCGATACGAAAAGTTGGGCCAGTTGTATAATAGGTTTGTTGCAAACGGATGTTTAGCTTTCACTATTTGGTGTTGTAAGAAGCTAGCCAGATTCGATTTCTTGAAGGATATTCAAAGCTTCTTCTTGCTTTTGAGTTTACTTCTCGCTACTGCATCTCAATATTATGGTGGTCGACGTTTCTACATATCGACTTGGAAGTACCTTTGGCTCAAAGCACCTCTTTCAATGGATATATTGGTTGCAATTAGTACATCGGTCACATATATCGTTTCAGCAACTTATTTGTTTGACTTTTTCTGCTATAGGAACTTCAAGTCGTTGGATAATGTCTGTTTTGACTTGTCGTCAGGTATAATATTTGTCATTCTTGGTGGTAAATACTATGAAGGAGTAGCAAAGGCAAAATTGCTGACAAACTTGACAAACCTCAAGACTCTTTTACCATCTTCAGCAATAATGATAAAGGATGACTCCCATGTGCACGTGCCATGTGATGTGGTAAAACCAGGAGACTTCGTCTTTGTGAGACCTGGCACGAAGATTCCTGTTGATGGGAATGTTGTCAGTGGACAATCTTTGGTGGACGAGCTTTGCATAACTGGGGAGCCGGTTCCGATCCAGAAGAACATAGATAGCCATGTTTTAGCTGGGACTTTTAACCGAACATCCAATCTTACAATTAGGTGTGATGCAGCCGCCCAGGATTCTAAGGTGGCACATTTATATGGAATAGTAACGGACTTGTCAAGAAAAGAAGATACACAAGATTCCATACTAAGTGATTACTTAGGTTGCTTCATTCCTACAATTTTATTGATATCGGTTTTGACGTTTGTCTACTGGGCAATCTATTGCCTGGTTGACTTTGCACGTGAACGATTCCTATCAGTCATTACCATAGCATGTCCATGTGCACTTGGGTTAGCTAGTCCTGCAGCAATTACCCAAGGCATCAATTACGCATCAACTAAAGGTTGTTATATCCGTGGAGGCGGAATGCAAGCGTTGATCAGGATTCTACAGAACAAGATAAATGTTAGGCCTTTTTTCATTTTTGATAAAACGGGAACATTGACTACTAGGAATGTTGATATTTGTGAATTTCAGATATTAGAAGATTTAGTTGAAGAACAACTACTTTGGAATTTGATAATTGCAGCGGAGTCCCTTGAGGAACATCCATTGGCCCTAAACCTAATTGAGTTCTCCAAGAAAAGAGTAACACAGTCAGTTAAATGCAGGTGCATTGATTGCGAGTATATCCCCGCTGTGGGGATCAAGAGTGTTGTACAAACGCAAGAGAACAAATATGTAATTGAAATTGGCAATTCAAAGCTCTTATCGCCAGAACCATGTGGCGAAGAGTTTTTGTACTTCATTGTGAATTCCAAAACGGTAGCCAAATGCAAGGTTGTTGATAATTTGAGAATGGAAGCCACTCCTTTGGTCAACTATTTACTTGAAAATAATTTCGATGTCGGAATAATTACTGGTGACAAAGCCGGAACGGGAATGAAATTAAGCAAGAAACTTGAAATTCAAAACTATTGGTGCGAATGTACTCCTGAAGACAAATTAAGAATCATTGAGAATATCCAACAAAATGCCCCAGTGATTATGGTAGGTGATGGAATGAATGATGCTGCTGCATTGACAAAGGCTGACTTGGGAATATCTTTGGGTACAGCTCATCAGCTTTCCATTGATAGTTCCCAAGTTGTACTTATGAATGATGATCTTCTGGCATTAACAGACATGTTAACCATTGGAAAAAGTACAGGCAATCAAATATCGCTCAACATCTTCATGTGTCTTGCCTATAACCTTATTATGATACCAACGGCTATGGGTTTGTTCTCTCGTTTTGGAGTGACAGTTACCCCCCAATGGGGTACAACGCTCATGTCTCTAAATAGCATTTTCGTTTTAGCAAATAGTCTTAGAATAGGCGTTAATCATTAGGGCTTATATCCCCACATTAGAGACTTAGTAATCTTTCATTTGTAGTACCGGAAATATGACATTCAGGAGTGTGTATTGTTCACTTGGAGCCCTTTCTTAACCGAATAGTTCTTTTGCGCGAGACGATCTATTAGAAAATGTGGGGAAGTATCACAAAGTAAAAACGCAAAATTAAAGTTATCCCGGAAATCTGACTAAGCCTCCAGTAACCTTAAAGATGTGTCAGAATTCAAAGGAGTCGTCACGTCTACTTTGCAGTTGATACCCCGTTCACCGTTTCCAGACTTTTATTGTAGAAATGAAAAATATTCTATAAAATGGGGAAAGTATACGCCAATTTCATGAGTTCCTTTGTAAGTCAAATAAGCTGTAACCATGTCCAAGGAAGCACTACTTAAAAAAGGGATTTCAGTAACCACTGATACTTTTGTAAATCCTCAAAACCATTTTACAATTAATGACTTCTTGATTTCTTCTGAAACCGGAAGAGGCAAAGTAACATTTTACAAACAAACAAGAACCAAGTTGCAATATGCTTTATTGGTAGCTCTTGGATTTACTGGGTTCTACAAATTTGAAAACGCTTCATTGAATGCAGCGTGCTTGGGACTTATATTTCCTGGTGCAGGATATGTTGCAACCCCAACTTCGTTGAACAATACCCTCACAGGGGTTTGTTTATTCTTGTTGCCCATTTCATTCTTCTGTTGGTTCGGCTCTGGGGCCATAACAATTCCAATTTTGAATTATGTCCTTCCAATTGGTATTGCTGCTTATCTTGCCAAAGACAAGCAAGTGTGGGAATTTGCTCCTTATGTGGTTGGCGGTTTTATTGTTGTGTTTTACTCAATTGTTACTATCATTTCTATTAGGTTGCAAAGTTCTGCTAGAAGAAAGCAAAAACTTAGAAACTCTTATTTGCCGGAAACAATACCCAGATTGTTTGAGAAAAAAATGCTTCCTTCTGATGATCGAGAATTGGATTTGAAAACATTGAGATTTGTTCAGTATTTTACTGAATTGGGATTGCAAGATATCAATGACTGGTCAAACTTTAATGTGGTTGATCAATTTCAAACTGCTTCTTTAAGATATCAAATCTACGAGGTCGTTTACAGTTTAGCAACATATCAGGCAATCTACGCACCTTCTCTTAGAGGAAAGGTGTCGGAAGCACAAAGAAATGCTATTGAAAAATCTACAACTACACAGGTTTTAAAGTATTGGAAGTGGGAGTCATTGTTAGGTAAATGGACTCTTGATTGGGATCCTGTAAAGAAGGACAATATCATGTACAGTGGTTATTTGTTGAAGGCACTTGCATTGTACACTGGAAATACCGGCGACTTGAGATATACTGAACCAGAATGCTTGCAATTGAAAGTTACACAAAACCATGTTTACAAATATGACATGCATACCATCAATAAGTGTGTTTTGGATAATTGGGATCAATCTTCATTCTGTCTTTATCCTTGTGAGCCCAATTGGAACTATACTGCTTGCAATGTCATTGCTGCTGCCGGTGCTATTGGTTATGACAGATGTTTCAAAGAAACCAATTTTGATCTCAGACGTGGCCAATTCTTAAAGCACTTAAAGGAAGACATGTGTGATGAGTCCGGTACTTTATTACCCATAAAGTCTACCTTTACTGGTTTTACAATTCCTGGAATTCTTGGACCTGTTGGAGAAAGTGTCAGTGCAGTTGATACTGCATTAATTGATGTACCAACAGCAGCAAGAGTTTGGAGTGTGATCAAGGAAGAAAATATTGAATACAATTCTGATACTGGTAACTATGAACTCAAGGGATTATCTGGTGCTGATTATATTGACATGGGCTCATACATGCCTTCGAGAGGAGCAGCCTTGCTTTCGTTTGCATTTTTGGCCAACGAGTATGGTGACTACGAAATTGCAGAAAATTTGTTGAAGCAAGCAGATGAAGTTGAGTCCCCAATTGAAAAACTTCCATCGGGATCATGTCGTAACAAGGGAATTTCAGTTTGGGTTGGAGGGTTTGGTCTTCGTGCTAGGTTGGTTAGATTTAGAGATTGGACCAATACTGTGATTAATGGACCATCCAAGCAATGTATAACTGGGCCAGTTTTGGAAGGGTATGATTTCCAAAATGTTTTGATTGCTAAGGCATATTCTCACAGTGGAGAAGATTTGGAATTGGTTTTGTACAATGGAAGAAACCCTGGTTCGTTTTCGTTGAGATTGGAACAATTGAAAACAAATACCAGTTATAAGGTGTCCAATGGAGAAACTTTTGTATCTGATAGCAACGGATCTGGTACCTTCTCGGTTGCACTTGATGGTAGAACAAGGGTATATGTGGAAAAGGAATAATTGTAGGACTATGTCTAGTGTTGAAGAACACCCATATCACATTCATAACTTGTCGTTTATGTCTCTACGTCAACTACAGTATATTTATACAGCTTGATGCTGCTATTTAAAAATGCTTACTTGTTTTATTTAGTGTAGTCAAGCGAAGTGAGTTCCGAAAGTGATGTGTGCCGTAGGTACGATTTTTTGGCTGCAAAATTGCAAAAACAAAATAGTGAGAAGAATGCGGATGGGAAATTATATTTCGCAAATGCAACCAAATGATGGCGCTGAAGAAAGACACTCTACAAAGACCTCGTTAAGTTCGTATCTGGTCTGTACTAATTGGTGTCAAGGTCCACATGGATTGGTTCCTAATCCCTTTTTTGCATGATTATTGATGGCCTGCTTGTTTGTACAATTTGCTTGCAACATTCCACCCAACTCACGGTTCAGTGCTTAGAAGGTATGTTAAAAATCCTGAAAACTCTGAAACCTCTCTGTCTCACACGAACTATTCTAACCATTCTGACCTCGTTTGGATGTAGCTAGCTTCTTGCACCCAAAGAAGTGTGGCAACACTGCTACAATGTTTGCTCTTTCGAGTCTAGTCTCCTATTTCTCGCACGAATAAACAAGCACCCTGTTGATTAATTTCAAATTTTTCTCACGAGAACTCTCGCCAAACTCTCTAGACCTGGAAAACTACAATCTGCTTGCCCACCACACTTTCTCACACTTTCCTCCATGCATATCTAAACCAATCGCACCGTTAGCGCACTAGCCACCAACTGTACCAATCCTCCTACAAGCACAGCCAGACAGCAATCAATCCAAGATGGCTCTTTTTTGGTCACGAACGTGTCCCACAACATCTACATCATATCCACCGCCACCGCCAACCGTCGTCCCGCACCACCAACCTCTCCCTAGAAAAATCTCCTCCCTACGCACCAAATCGTTGCCGCCGCAGTGGCCCGCATACTGGGCTATATGCAGGCCCCACCCACGAAAAAAAGCCAAAACAGCTCTCCGTTCTGGCCCTACAACCTCCTGACTTCGTCGTCGGTGACTCCACTCGTCTTCCATCCAGTACCATGCCGTCTTCGATCCGTGTGGACGGTGAGTCCGCCGCAGGAACCCCCAAATACCTTGGAGGGGGCCTTTCACACACCACGCCGAGACCCAAGGCCCCGGTAGCACGCAGCACCAGGTCCACCAATCTCTCGACCCAAATGCTCAAGTTGGGCCACCAGCGTGTTAACATCGACGTAGACTTGTCGCAGAATGCCATTGCCGGCTTCACAGAGATTACGGTGGTACCAACCTCCGCCAACCTTCACTCCATCAGGTTAGACTGCCGGGAGATGGTGATCAAGGATGTGTTGGTCAATGGCAAGCGAAACGTCAACTACGTCCACAATGACCGCTTATATATCAATGACAACGAAAGATTTGCAATTGACAGCCCGCGCGAGATCGACCTCCTTGACTTGTACTCCGATTCCGTGTCCATCCATCAGCATCACTTTATACGACAAAAGTTGAATTACATTTTGGGGGAAATCAACTACGACCCGCGAGTTCCGGCTTCTGAGATCCACAATGGCAACACTGAAGAGTTGATTATTGCTCTCCCTGACAATCTCAAGATTGAATTGACTGATTTGAGCTCGATCCACACCCCGGGCAGCCATCCAAGCACCCTTACCCCTCTGCATTTGAAGTCCAAGAGCACAACTAACGAAGTTTACACCCCCATCCACATTAAGGTAGAATATGAGTTGGCCAATCCCAAGAATGGTGTCAACTTTGTCACAAATACCGACATTGACAAGAAGCAATGGCACGCCTACACCACCAACTCCGATTACAACGTCTCCACTTCGTCATGGGTGCCGTGCATCGACAACTTGTGGGACCGATGCACGTGGTCGCTCGAAGTCAATGTGCCACGTACCGTCAAGGATATCGGTAATCCACGAATAGTGGGATCGCGCGAAGCATTGCAGTATCTCCAAAACAAACGCAAGCGCAATCGCTTGGACGACCACAACCACGACGTGGAAGAAGATGAAGAAGATGACGATGACGAGGATGACGAAGAAGTGGACAATTTTGACTTGACTGTGTGCTCGGGGGATTTCAACAATGTCAAGGAAACCCCGCATCCCATCGACTCCTCGAAAAAGGTGGTGTCGTGGTCCATTTTCAACCCTGTGTGTGCCCATCACGTGGGATGGGCACTTGGGAGCTTCTCGAGCTTCACTTTGTCCGACCCCTCCGAAGAGGACAAAGAAGACGAATCCAGCGAATTCGAAGATTACGACATTGCCAAAGAATCCACCAATTCTCCAGTAACAATTTACGCCATGGCTGATGATATAGAATGGGCCCGCAACACGTGCATCATCGTGAATAAGGCAGTGGACTACTTCCTGAAGGAGTATGGTTCGTTCCCTTTCAGCTCGTACTCGATTGTTTTTGTTCGTTTCAGTCCCACCTCCAGCAACGGATTTGCTGGTTTGTCACTTTTGTCGACAAACTTGCTCTATCCTCCAGACATAATAGAGCCCATGTTCACTACTACCGACGTAATATTGGAAGCAATTGCTAGCCAATGGTCAGGAATAAATATTGTCCCCCTTACTTACAATGACATTTGGTGTACCATAGGTATAGCAAAATTTATGGCCAATTCTTACATCAAGAAACTTATGGGCAATAATGAGTTTCGCTACAAGATCAAGCGACTGATGGACAAAATTGTCACTGAAGATGTGGGCAAGAAACCCTTGGCAACCCAGTTTTACCGATTTCCTGTATGTGAACTGGACTTTGACTTCATCCGATTGAAGGCTCCCATTGTCCTCTTCATTTTGGACAAGCGCATGACAAAGACTGACAAGTCCTTTGGACTTACACGAGTTCTTCCAAAGCTATTTTTACAGGCAATGTCGGGAGATTTACAGAATAGCACTCTCACCACATCACATTTTCAATACGTGTGCGAGAAGGTGAATCGAAACAAATTGGATAGTTTTTTCAAGCAATGGATATATGGAAGTGGAGCACCCACATTCTTGATAACCCAGAGGTTCAACAAGAAAAAGGGCCAAATTGAGATGAATATAAGACAAAGACAATATCAGGAGTCTACAAAAGCAAAGACCAACGCAGCCAGTTTTGTAAACGACGCCATTGCCTACCTAGATGAAGAACCCACCTTCCCAATCCAGACGGTGTTTACTGGCCCCATGACAATCCGAGTTCACGAAGCCGATGGCACGCCCTATGAGCATATTGTGGATTTGAAAGAAGCCAACACCAAGATTGATGTTCAATACAACTCCAAATTCAGAAGAAAGAAAAAAAATGATGATGGTGCAGACACTGGGCTTTCCTTCAACAAGCTCGGTGATGTTTTAACTAGCGAGGCAGACATGAGTTCATGGTGGCTCGTCGACTGGGAGAAGCACGATGATGTCGAGATCTTCAACGACCCATTTGAATGGCTCCGCGTGGATGTTGACTTTGAATGGATAGCAAGGATAGACATACAACAACCCGATTATATGTTTGGCAACCAGTTGCAGTATGACCGTGATGTGGAAGCCCAACTTGAGGCAGTTAGATACTTAGGGGAGTTGGAGAAGCCAACGTTAACTCATTGTACAGCGCTAGTACGAACGGTATTGGATCCTCGTTACTTTTATGGAGTGAGAATCGCTGCTGCTGACGCGTTGGCCAAGTTTTCGACCACGGCAAACAGCTTTATTGGAGTGGGATACTTGTTGCGTGCATTCAAAGAAATGTACTGTTTTGCAGACAGCTCTATTCCTAAAAGCAATGATTTTTCTGATTTCCGGCTGTTCTTTTTGCAGAAGGAGATTCCAAAGATTTTAAGCTCTGTGAGAGACAATCAAGGTGTGGTCCCTGTCATGATCAAAAGTTTGTTATTAAACTTGATCAAATTCAATGAAAACTCTAACAACAGTTACCAAGATTGTATTTACATTGCCGAATTGTTGGAAGCGTTGACCACCACTTCCATTGGACAATCCACAAAACGAGATGCATTATTTGTAAATCCATCTGAACCAGAGGATGATTTTGTCAAAAATGTTATTACTGAGATCAACCGACTTCAAAAGTTGGATGAGTGGACCCCGTCTTATCACAATGTCATTGAGATTGCCTGTATCAAGCAAAAGATACGAATGGCCCAAGCAGGAATCCTTGCCTTGTCATTTGAAGACTTGTTGTACTTAACCATGGACAAGTACCCCATGCAAGCGAGAGTAGAGGCATTCAGGGGTCTTTTCAATCTCGGGGCTTTGCGAAATTCCAGTGTGTTAAAATACTTCTTAAAGGTGTGCTTATTGAACTTCTCCCGGCCCTTGTATCGTCGTCATTTGATCGATGCCTTGATTGATGCCATTAGTGAGGCAGCCATTCATGGGTTACCATCAGCACTAGATGACCCTGAGTTCAAGACTTACGAAAAGTTGTCGGAAAATACCAAGATTGGCAATGCTCAGGCCAACATGATTATTATTGAAGAGGGAACCAGCTCAGAGATGGACTCCAAGAGAGATGTTTTTGCTCGTTCTACCGTCAAGGGAGCTGTGGATCTTATCCGTCGTGATTTTTCCATTGGAGAGGGTCTCAAGCACGTGTTTTGGGAGCTAATCCACTCTTCACTCCTTAGTATCCACGAACGGAGAAACATCTTTTCCATATGTCAGGTATTGTACGAGGAGATTGATTCGTTGATGGTAAAGATTTCTGTACCCAGCGTGCCGGTACTGGAATTTAAAAAGAAGGTGGTAGCCAAGAACTTGGGTGATAGCACGGTCATGATCAGGAGAGAGGGCCGGTTTAAGATTCAGTTGGCCCTGAAGAAGTCGATTAGTGGTTCAAGTGATAAGAAGAAGGCCGAAAAGCATCATGATGGTGACGAAAAGCATGTGCCCCTCAAGTTTTCTTTGAGTTTAAAGTCCGACAAAAAGGTACCAGAAAAGAAGGTGCCTGAAAGCAAGCCAGCGCCGGAGCACAAACCAGTGCTGGAGCGCAAGCCCCCTCCTCCGGCACCTGAAAGAAGAACTTCTTCTCGCAGACGGTCCAATTCGTTTGTGTCGATCGATCCCAACCACAAGAATATGGTCACGTTTAAAGTTGACAAGCATCGACTCAGTGCAATCAAGCACGAGCCTCCGACACTGGTGTTGGTCAGTGGCAGCTTGGTAACTATGCGGTTCTCGTCCCAATACCACCGTCAGTTGTATGAAGTTGGCAAAGGATCCGTGCATAGATATGTCCGCATCTCCACCAAGAGGAAAAAGATTGAAATTTCTGTCAACCCCTTCCCTGAACGCCCCAGCCTGAGGATACTGTCGGCCCTGCCCGAGCCCGAATCGGGGCCATTTTCCAGATCAGGTAGCCCCTTTGATAATGCAGCCACTGTGCGCAAGAAGAAGGCAGTCTACATCCACGGTGGCTCCCAGAATGGGTCTTACACAAGATGATTAACGTTTAATGTAAATATGTACTATACTAGATACACGACGATAAGGTACGGAATGGGTCAATGGGTTTCCCTAGTCCTGACATTTTTCTACAGTAGATTCCAATGTGTTATTAATCTGTTTTCAACTACCTGCCCTCGATATCTTCATGTTACCTTGATGATAGCTTCCGATATCTCATATTGTTTACATGCCACTTTTAAGTGGCTTTCATTTTTCAACGTCTTGCCGCCATTTCTCTGTTCATCGTATTGGATTTCATCCTTTAGTCCTTGTTGACTCTGTTCATCTATTGCCAAATTTTTCATGGCACATTTCCCAACTTCTTTTAACTCTTTCTAAACGTCTAGTTCACATCACTTCATCTCATAATATCTTCGTCTTATAATCTCTTCATTTCAGCGATCATTATCTACATTATCAACTCTTTCAACTTATGAGCTCTTTTCGGCCCTGTCTCACCCCATGACAATTATGATACTACTTTAACTTGGACCTTTGCTCTTTTCTGCCCATTGCACCACTTTCTTGACCCCATCATACACTCCTTTGGTTCCCGTTTTCCACCTACTCTCTACAACTTGACCTGATCTTGAAATCCCTTAGATATTTACTGTATCCCTCGACTCCTCTACTCTTTCTTTTTCCCATCCCTACCCACACTTCACTGGAACCCACTCTACCCCAATAGTGGGGCAAGCCCGTTCAAGATAATCACGTGACCCCGCGGTCTCCGATACCACCACTGTGGAAACGACAATGGTGATGATCACTATCGACCCCCAGTAACCATCGACGGCACGAGACATTGTGGGCATCGTGGCCAGGCAAAATGTCGTTCAACAACCACTTGGCCTTCAACATTACCAAATCAACCCCCACCACCTCCACCACCAACACCACCATGACGTCGACGCCCCCGGCCTCTGAGGCTCCAGACCGACCCTCCAGGTCGCCATTCTTGCTGACCATGCTCAAAAGTGCGGGTGCGGGTGCCACAAGCACCGGAGAGTCCTCGCTTGGGGTTGCCGCTCCAGCAGTGGTGACCATTGACAACGAATTGACCCCGGCTACCGGAACCCCCGCTAGTAAAACTGACTTGATTGAGTTGTTTGACAAATTTGACGTCAAGGGCGAAGAAGGTCGTGAAGGACGTACTGGCGACCGCGAATTAGTGGATGGTGCTACTAGTGTACAACCCCACGATAACCAAAAAGATGACGAGAAGAGCGAGCATAACGAGAAGGACGAGAAGGACGACCAAGAAGACAAAGATGACTATGGTGAGGGTGAGGAGTCCCACGTGCAGATGCAGGAAAAGCACAGTGTGCCACTTATCGGAATTCAATCGTACAATCCTGAAGAGGTGGTCTTTGGTGGGAACAAAAGGGAGCAAGAAGCGGTTGCGGGAACAGAGTTGGAAAAAGAAGTGGCAATCGGACGAGATTGGTCCAAGGAGGAGGATAAATCAAATCTGGAACCATTACCTCTTGGACCAGAGCCAAAAGAACAGACATTGGGACAATCTGTAGACCAGAATCCAATAGAACAAAATCTTTTACAAATTCCATTAGAACTGCATCCTTTTGAAGAGAACCTGAATCAGAGCCCCCTGGAGACATATCTGGAGAAAGCTCCGTTCGAACTGGGTCAGGAAGAGCCTTGTAATGAGACTCAAAATCAGACTCAAAATCAGGCTCAAAATCCTGCTGAAAGTCTGGACCCCATTCTCGAACCCCAGAACCACAATCATTTTCACCCTTCACAACTTCCCAGCCTCAATACTACCAATCTCCCAGGTCAAAACGAGCAGCCCCTCTCAGGAGACGCTTCCAAACGCGATCTTTTGGACATTGCTGGCACCAGCGAAGAAACAGACATTGAAGAATTTGAACTCAAGCAAGAATCCCTTCCCTCTACAGGGTTGCCAGTGGAACTCGTGAGACAGCGGTCCTCAAGCCGCACCCGCGTCACCATTAATGCCTCTGAGCAGTACCAACAGTCCCATAAGCCATTTGATTTCCAAAACTTTTTGACCCAGTTACGCAAAAAGAGCGCTGACCCCATCGTGCGATATATTCGCTCGTTCTTAGGATCATTTATCCGTCAGGGACATACATTCACTGCCGAACAACGCATCAAGATCATCGGTGACTTTAAAAAGTTTATGAATGAAAAGTTTGCCATGTACGAACCCTTTGCCAGTATGGACAGTATCGACTTGGAAAATTCACGCGAGGGATTGGAAAAGTTAATTATGAACCGGTTGCACGATTTATGCTTCCCCCCTGAAGTAGCCAAGCAATCGGTGGCCTATATTCCAGAATCATACACACAAGACTTGGAAGAAGATGCTGCATTCTCCACCCAGTTGGAAAAGTACAGCTGGCTCAATGGTAGCCACATTGACATTGACATGGATGAGCTCTCACGAGCCATGAAACGGGAACGCAACTTTTTCGACTATGCCATTCACGAGCTTAACAAAATAAACGCCTACCGTGCTCCTCGTGATAAGATCATCTGTGTGTTGAATTCGTGCAAAGTGATCTTCAGCTTGCTCAAGGTTACCAACAAGGAGACCAATGCTGATGCATTTATCCCCTTGCTCATCTTGGTAATTTTCAAAGCCAAGACACCACATTTGATTAGCAACATCCATTACATTGAGAGTTTCCGGGGCCATGAGTGGCTTGCTCATGGTGAAACCAGTTACTATTTGTCGTCATTACAAGCTGCCATGGGTTTCATCCACAATTTGAGCGCCGAAGAGTTGACGATCTCGCAACAAGAATACGACGCTCACATGGAAGCTTGGGACGCTCATCTCAAAGAGATAAAACAGCACGCCCTCGTCCAGCCCCAGCCCCAGCATATTCCCCACAATAACCTTGACCGCGGAGACCTCCAACAAGGCCTCTCACCATCACAGGTTCTCTTATCCAGTGCTGAAATGTTCACCAAGTCCATTTCCAACTTTCTCTCTCCCCTGCCCCAGCCAAGTGAAGAACAGCGGGAGATCACAGATTTGCCTCCAGCACAACCAGACGATGATGCCAATGCCCAGTACCAACCCCCAACCCCACGAGAAGATGAAGTTGACTCAGAAGCCATGAAACAAGCATATTCTAATTTGAAAGAAATCTTTCCCAATTTGGATAGAAACATCTTGAAGGACGTGATTTTGATCAACAGGGGCAATATTGACGTGTGCATTGATGCGTGCTTGCTGTTGGTTGAAGAGACATGATGGGTGGTTGCCGATCTCCGGCGTTTTGTAACTGTGGATGTTGCACAAGTATTGCCAGAACAGGAAAATCGGCTGCAAATCCGGGACTAAAGAAAATCATATCCACTACCGAAATCCAACAGTCCTAAACCTGTGCATAACCCTGCGGATATTCAATCGTAAATTATTATAAACCACCAATATGAGCTTTAAGATAGTGGGAGTGCATATAAGGCTAGCGGGTTGCATTTCCCAAATAGGCAAGCGGACGCTCAGATAAGCATCGTTTATCCCGAATAGTTGAAAACAAGAACCACTACCCTTGAGTCCATATCGACAATGACACAGGCCCTAATATAAATAGGAGAGCTATCTCCTGTTTCTGGTGCCAAAACTTAATCATCAGTCGGCTTCTTTGCTTCTGCTACCGTCACTGTCACTTCCACCATCAATTGCTGCAAAATGCCCATGTTATACAAACCAAGCGCTCAAGGGAAAGAGGTAAAACCACCGCAGATCCCATCCCCGGGCAACAATTCATTCTTGGGTGACATCTTCACGTCCGATGCTCCCGAAGACAAGCAGATTTCATGCGGGTTCTACAAGCAGGAGAAGGGTGAGCCTTTGGTGTACACCTACACCTACGACGAGATGAAGATCATCTTGGAGGTGGAAGGGGAATACACCATTGCTGATGAAACCGGTTATAAGGTGAGTGTTTCTCCAGGGGATGTGTTTTACTTCAGCAAGGGCACCACCATCACCTTTGAAACCACAGGCTACGGGTTGGCCTTCTTTACTGGGTTGAGACCCAAAGATGCTGCCTAGATAACACGAGTACCTTCCATTATATATGTCGTTGGTGTATATCCATCTAGTTAGAATGCATTTCCCTATATTCATCCACGCAAGTAACAATATGTAGTGATAACAACCGTTTGAAGAACCGTATCTGCTCTCCTTCGTGAGCCCCTCGTCGTCTTCGGCATCTTGCTGTTCGCAGTTTTTTCGATCGCTCGCGCACAGTTTGTTGACGTTTTTTAATCTAGTTCAACGTTTTCTTTCTGACCAGTTCTTATTCCACATCATTTTACCAGCGTCCACCATGCCCATCGACTATTCCAAATGGGACAAGATCGAGTTGTCGGATGACTCTGACATCGAAGTCCATCCCAACGTCGATAAGAACTCGTTTATCCGCTGGAAGCAGAGAGACATCCACGAGAAACGCCACCACCGCAACATCGAAATCAAGTCCATCTTGATTCAATTGACCATGTACGCAAAACTCAACGAGAGGGTGGATTATTTACTTGCGCAGTTGCCGTCAAGCCAATTGGTGGACGACAAGGCGGTGATGGCCCAGTTGGATGCCCACTTTGACCCCACTGAGAAGTTTGACTATGGACGCTTAGTGGCTGACAAGGGCTCAGAGTTAAGGAAAGGGTTGCGGGATCTCGAGTTCGATCCCGAGGAGATTGAAAACACCCCATGTTACAACGAAATGATTGAAGATTTACTTGTTCAGATCAAGGACGACCACAGCGAGGCCAAGGGGAACGGAGACAAGTTGGCCCACTACTTGAAGGAGCATCGTGACAAAATTGACGATGTCTTATCCAAGCAGACCATCAAGTTGGACGAGTTGTTGTACGAAAAGTCGTTGCTTATTACAAACGACGACTTACACACGGGGTTTGATCGTTCGTTTATGAACAAGGGCGGTGATGACGGCGAAAAAGCTCAACCCCCAGCCAATACCTCCTCTAATACTACCACTACCACTACTACCACTGTTGAGACTATTAATTCACCCTCATTGACATCAAAGCCCGATTCAGAAAAATCGGATAAAGAACTTCTCGACGAATTGGAGTTGGCACCGGCCACCTCCGAATTTGCCGCAATTCCATCCACCAAGCTAGATGCCAGTGCCGACTTCCTTGTTCGCCATCCTTTCATTTGCACTGAACAACAGAAGGATGCCTTGATCATGACTGCGTTTGATCACCAGCTCCTGGGTGACAGCACCACTGCTAGTCAGGTGGTTCACCAATCTCTACTCTTGCAGTATGTTGCCCAATTGGCTGGGGCCCATCCAAACAAAGACCTGATCATCAGAGCCATCAAGCTCTTTTTCTCAAAAATTTCCGACAAGGGGTCACCGGCTTCCCGGGGATTTGCTGAAGATGTCAATAATACGTTTCACCACATTGAAAGCCGTTGTGAAGTGATCAAGACCGAACAAGTGGAGCGGGGCGATGACACTGAGGAAGTACCATTGATTCAACTCCGTGCCTTGGATGACGACACCCAGTTGTTGGTTAATATCCCTCAGGAAGGAACCCAGGAGTACGAGATTTTTACTTCCAAGTTGCCAAAGGAGTTCCAGGAAGCGGTCAAGACTCAATCGTTAGATGAAGTCAACAAGGAATTTGCCAAGTTGAAGGTGGAAGATGCTGAGAAGATCTTGGAGGTGTTTAATGAATGTGGGGTCATTGGAATAAGTGGATACCTTGAAGATGAACAGGAGTTTGAGGAGTTGAAAAAACAATACAATGAAGATGAAGCTCCTGAAGAACCCTCTACTGGCACTGAATCCACGGAAGAACCCTTATCCATTGAAGACACGGTTGATTAGATTGTCTTTGAGATTTCCTTTTGGTTTCAGACACAGATATGTAAATACTAAGGCACTAGAGAGGTGGGTCAGGATTCAATTCCAATTTAGATTTAATTTTTGCAGCTCTATTATGATCAGACCTTGTATTTGAGTACATTGTGATCAGATCATAATCGTGATAGAATTTCAATTGCGGTATGAATAGGATTAAATTACAGTAAATATTCAATTGAGTTCAATGACAAGTGCCCAATGATCGGTAGCTCGATTGACCAGTAGCTCAAGATGTAATCGCTCATTGCAATTGCTCATTAGTCACAGCTCATTGCTATATGGCTCAACTTTAGTTTATATTAAACATTATGTAGATCTCTCCATCACCATGTCCTACAACTACTGGTTTACTTTTGTGCCAATCTTGCCAATGTATCCATTAGTGACTGGGCAGATGCCTGTTGACTTTGGCCCGAGTACGAGCTATTACGGCTGTTTTGCTGCAATTGCGAGAGCAATGCTTGTACCTGGTTGGTAGGGTTACTGTTTTGGTTTCCAAATGGTTGTTGTCCATAGGAATTGCCGCCATAGTTTGGAGATCCTCCGTATTGAGGTTGTTGTGGCTGTTGCGCTGGCTGTTGCTGTTGTTGTTGCAACAAACCAATCATACTTTGTACTTGTGAAGGATCTAAATGCAGCAATGCCTGCATTAAGTTGTCTTGGGGGTTATTGACGTTCACGGAGGGAGCAGGTGGAGTACCATACTGGTTATACACGGGCTGCTGAGGATTGAGATAACCAGTAGGGCCCTGGGGCTGGTTATACTGGGACTGTGCATATTGGGGAGGAGATCCATAGGGCTGGGGCTGGGGTTGGTCATTTCGTGACCATGAATTATACCCTTGACGACCACCTTGTTGATGGCCCCATTTCCCTCTCTTTGGCTGCTGATTATGGTACCGATTACGGTTATAACTATTTTGATTGTATCCTGAGTTATCCTTAAAATTCTGCTGGCGCTGGCGAGAATTTTCGCCAATATTGGCATCTTGGGGTTGGTAAGGTGGAGGATGGCTACCGTATCGTTTTTGCTTAGCTTTCACTAAAATATCGGCACCAACTTCGGGCTCAATGTCGGCGTATTCGTCAAATTTTACTCCACCATCAGGGGTATTTTCAAATGTTTGAATGTCCACCTTCATCTCCTTTACCACACACGCACCCAATACTCCCGAATATGCAGCCTCGCTAATGGCGTCATTGATTTGCTTATGGGTGGCATCTTCAGTCTCAATAGAAATTTGACAGCTAGCAAAAGCCTTCTTCACTCGTCTGATGAAAAACACCGACGACTTACCCGTGATGTAGACAATGCAATCGGCTGAGTGCTTCTTCTTTTTGTAGGCAGGTTCTTCGCTATCGACATCAGCGGGTCTTTCCCTACCTCTAGAGTTGCCTGTTCCCAAATTAGGGTTATTTACCTCGGGGTTTCCGCCCCGTCTCGACTTTTGGGGCTTGGAAGCGTCCAATCTCATAATCTTGTTGTGTAACGGGACATTAGTCTCGCCTTTAATGCACTCCAAGCACGCTTCCGCTGAACGAAATTGGGCGAAGCCATACCCTGCCTTTATGGCAATTTGAATCACTTCGCCGTACTGACTGAAGATACGGAACAAATCCTGTTTGGAAATGGTATTGGCGGGCAAGTTGCCAATAAATAATCTCAGCTTATCAGGGAATTCATCCCAGTTCTGCAAGTTCATATAATAGGCTTCACGCTTGATGAACTCGTCGTAATCAGCCTCTTCTTGGGCGGTCATGGGAGCAGTTATGTTGGGTCTACGGCAAAATTCGTTGATGGGAATCATGGGGATGGGATCCTTCAAGTTTTTGAACGGTTTGTTGTACGAAAACACCTGGTCAAAGTTCATGGCCCGGCCCGACTCATTGGAGGTCAATTGCACCCCTTGGCTTGCGAGTTGCTGCAGAATGAGTTTCATTTGTTCGATTTGGGGCAAATTTACAAAGTTTGCATCCTTGGCCACTTCACTACGCATCACAGCTTCATAAGCCTGTTTCAACTGCAGTTGTGAGCCAATGGCCCTGTTGATGTTGGAGGATGATGTGGCGCTAGCAACTACTTGCGGTTTGGGAGGCAAGCCCACCGGAGTAGTCTTGGCTCTTGGTGTGGCAGTGGTGGGGGGTTTGGGGGGTATAGACGAGGCTGATACGGGTACGCTTTCATTAAGGCCAGCCTCCGGGTCGTAGTCATCGTCATCGTCATCTTCGTCATTGGCCTCGGAAGGTTGTTGCTGGTCATTGTTGGCATGGTCCACGGCAAAGGCAACTTCAGGGTCATAGTCCTCGGCATCATTGGAGGTATTAGACTCGTTGTCCTTGGCGCTGGTCACAGATTCGATGGCAAAATTACTGGGTACGTCGGGCTCAGGGTCCGACACCTCCTCTTCTTCGACATCGAACACTCCAGGCTCGATTGGTGGTGCTGACTGTGGTGATTCTTCAGCACCAACTACGACAGGGGCATTAATCGGTTCAGTTTCCTCGATTTTCCGTTCAGGCTGCTGATTGGAGTAATTCTCATACAGTTGGCCGGGCTGCTGGGGCTCTCTGGGCTCAGTTTCAGTCGCTATGTATTCGTGATCAGAGCCATGGGTATCGGGGTCCTCCGCGTCACGTGCACCTTCGTGGTCATTTTCGTTGTCAATATTGTCCGCATTTGCGCCAATAATGTCGTGGCCCTGTTCGTTGGTCTCGTTGACATCTTCGGCCACATCTGCCACGTCGTCATTATCGTCGACGTCGCTCACCTCCCCGTCGTCGGCTTCAACTTGGGGTTGGAGCGGTTGGAGATCCTGCACACTGCCACCTTCCGATGCGGCGTCTTCCAGGTCTCGAAGATGGACAGGATTGACTTCCATATTTGATTGTGTTGTACGACAAGGAGTACGGACAATACAGGGGTCAATATGTTTTTGGCATTATAAGTAGTGGCATCCGGGTAAGAATGGCACGTGCACTTTCTGCGTGATCAGAATCACGCACCATTTTATCACCTGATATTGTGAGCGTGACCTTCCTGTTTTGGAAAGATCATAAACAGTACCGACTGCTTCAATTTCATTTTGCAGTTGCTTATAAACCCCCAGAACCACCATCAACTTACATAATCGTTGGACGGTCCTTTCCCCGGTCTTTCCTTTCCAAGTTCCTAGACATTCGCGCACGCCACATTGAGCCAAACAACCATGGCCCTTTTCCAGAACTTCAATACCCACTCGTTGCGATCCACCCGGGGGTTCAAGCTCAAGCAACTGTCGCCCATCTCGGGCCCCCAGGCGGGAACCAGCTCCGCTTTGCCGCATACGCCGCTCGACTACTCCCAGAATCCGTACCAGACCATCAACCTTAACGCTACCACCAACAGAGCCGCCGGAGCCGGGGCGTTTGGCCAGACGGTGTCGTCCCACAAAGACATTCGCAACTATGCTGAACAGACCCTTGGATCAGACAACGCCCTTATCCAGGCAGTTAAGTTGCCTGTTGATGAAGACATCAACGAGTGGCTCGCCATCCACGTGGTGGACTTTTATAACCAGATCAATATGCTCTACGGAACCATCACCGAGTTTTGCTCCCCCACCACCTGTCCCCGCATGATTGCCACCGAGGAATATGAGTACTTGTGGCAAGAAACGGCGTCGGTGAGCCACGACGGCACTGTGTCGCTGCCGCGCCGCCCCGTGTCATTGCCAGCATGTGAATATATTGAGAACTTGATGAATTGGATCCAGGGCTTTTTTGACAACGACAACATCTTCCCTTCCAAGATTGGGGCGCCTTTCCCCCAGCAGTTCCCCACCTTGGTCAAGACTATATTCAAGAGGTTGTTCCGTATATATGCCCACATCTATTGTCACCACTTTCATGAAATCAGTGAGTTGGGGTTGCAGAGCCATTTGAACACCAGCTTGAAGCACTATGTGTTGTTTGCCAACGAGTTCCAGTTGATCAGCCAGAAGGACTATGGTCCATTGGAAGATCTCGTGGAGACAATGTTGAACAAATAGGACAAATGGTAACGGATAATTGGAAATTACGGATATGGAAATTGCAAGGGATCAAATGCTTTTACGTGATATTTACAGGGTCAAAGTAGCTCCACCTGCGCCATGAGACATAGGTGGTCGGACGGGTACTGGTTGAGACGGGGCTGGCCCGAAGGCTCGGGCCCCATGTCTTTGGGCATGGGCACCTTGAGCAACTTGCACAATTTGACGCCGTACTTCTGTTGGATATCAGACACTGTGTCCACTGTGTGCGAGAAATCGGTGCCGTCCCAATCGGCAAGCAAAAAGATATAGTCTAGCAACCCCCGCCAGGTGTGGGCCCAATTGGAAAATATCGGCTCGTTGCGATCATTGTCGTATCCGGCGTTGTCGGGGTCCACCTGTTTATAGCCGACAGAATACAACGATATTGCTCTCATATCCAAGGCATTGTGAGCGTCACGCAATTGTGTGATGGGCTCGGCCTGTTGCTGAGTCGGGTAATAGGTAACTGGAGAAGGATCTATGGGGTTTTCTTTCTTGTTCTTGTCGACGTCTTCGTCTTGCTCTTCGTCGATGCTTCGTCCAGTAAACTTGTACGACAACGAACACCCCAAGACGTTTTGTGGACGACCAAGGTAATCAACAGGCTTGGCTGTTATTGACAAGTAAGGGCTGTCAAACGGCTGGGAGTTCATATCCCCTGCAAGAAACCCGTAGAACCCATTGCTATTACCCAAGACCGTCGACAACGTCTTGCAAAATTGCTTGTACTTGTAGAGAAGGAGGTACGTCTGGCGCGTACGCTCGTAGGTGCCAAAGGGGTGCCAAAACAAGTGGGAGGTGCCAACCACAAGCCCGTTTCTGGCTGCCAAGTGAGGAAAGCGGTCCACCACCGGTTGCTGGAACTCAAGATGGACGAAAAGTCCCACATTCTCGGTGATGATGGTTGCACCCGGGAGCTGCACCGGCTCGCCCTCGGGTACTTCCTTGTCGTAAACCACAAACGACTGGTGGCGACATACAAACAACAGCGACCGGAACACGATTGCCACGCCGTGGTTTTTGGCGGCATGCTTGTAGTACTTGCCCATGTACCCCAACCGCTCCAACTGGAGACTCCAGAACGACTTGTAGTGCACTTGGTCGACCTCCTGGAGGCACAAGATGTCGGGGTCGTAGTGCTTGAGCTCCGCGAGCAACGTCTGCGACCGGAAGTGCCACTTGAGAGCGTCTCCGCTAGTGGGGAACAACGTTCGCCGGATCAACGTCTGAGCAAGCATGTTATAGGTCAAGATACGCAAGGCAAACCCCTCGCTGTTGCTGGCACACACATCGAGTAGGGGCCGTTGAATAAAGTCAGGACCCTTCTTGGGCTCCGGGACCACGCCCTGGGCCTCGAGTTCCTCCCGTTTCTGCTGTTTGCGGAGCTCCCGGAGGCGTCGTTGTTCCTGGATGTACTCCGGGGTGAGGGTGGAGGGATCTACCGACTTCTTGGTGGACTTCTTGGTGTTCTTTTTGGTTCTGGTGGCCTTGGGGAGGCCATTTCCGGGGTCACCACCTCCGTTTTCGGGAATTTTGTCCGCCATTGGCCGGGGGGGGTGTCGAAGTTCGTGAAAAACAGGAAATCTGTCAAACTGGGAACAGCATTGGTTGTGCGCACACTTGGTTCCTTTGCCCCACCCCCGTCCACGCCGGATATCATGTCGCTAGACGGGTTCTACCGCAAGCTCGACGACTTGCAGCTGCAGGTGTACCTGCGGTTGGACGAGTTGGTGCAGACATCGACGGACGACGACGGCCAATCGTCGGACGCCATCATCAAGTCGTTGCACCACCTGTTGGTGACCTACAAAGACTACTTGCGGCTCCTTTCCGGCAAGTCGACGAAGGGAGACCATCGCTTTGATGTGTACGCCGCCCGCTATTCGGCGTTCAAGGCAAAACTCCGGCAATTGCAACTCCACATCAACCACATGCACAACGAAGCGGTGCATCAGCAGCGAATACAACGCTACAATTTGACCAATGAGGACGAGGATGAGGCCCCCGCGGACCTCTCGCTTCAGGACTCCAAGAAGCAGCTCTTTGCCTCGCGCACCACCCAGGCGTCGACGCCGTCCAACACCAAGTCCGTGAGCCAGCAGATTGTCAGCCATAACAAGCAGATCACTGCGTCGTTGCAGACGTCGAGACAGTTGCTTTCGGCATCGGTGCTCCAGATCGAGCTTAACTTTGACGCTCTCGACCAGCAGACCAAGGACTTGGCCAAGCTCAACGAGGAGTTCATCAAGTTTTCCGACGTGTTGACCAAGTCCAAGCAGATTGTCAAGTTTATTGAAAAGCAGGACAAGTCGGACCGCCAGCGCATCTATCTCAGCATGGGGTTCTTCTTGCTCTGCTGTGTGTGGGTCATATATAGGAGGGTGCTTCGCCGTCCTCTCGCCATGGTATTGTGGTCGCTTTTGAAGGTGTTTAACATATTTAACTGGTTATTTGGCTCCACCCCTGGCGACGCGGAGCCCGCGATCACTACCACGGCGTTGGCGACATGGGTGGGCGAAATGGCGAGCGAAACCTTGCAACCTACGTCGGTGCTACAATCATTGTCGACCTCGTTACTCATGGATGAATTATAAATGATACATCAATACACATGCATTTGTGGGGCTATGGTGATTCGACCTTGACAGAAGAACCATTGTTCTTGGACGAGTCCAAAGCAGCAGCAACAATAGCCAAGTGGTGGAAAGCCTTTGCAGGAGGCACCCGCACCAACTTCTTGTCCTTGGCCACCACGGCGTCGCGGATGTTCTTGAATTCCTCGGCAATGGTGTTGACCTCGTCAATCTCAATGACGGTTTTCCCGGAGGCCTTCTGCGAGGTGGGCCCCACTTGGTACACGATTGTTGGCTTTGGCAAGCTGGGGGACCAGTCGTACACGGCAGAGCCGTTGGTACCGTAGATGGTGAAGGAAGTGTACTTGTCGGTGGCACCAAATGTAGACCCGTAGGTAAAGGTTCCGATGACGCCGCTCTTCAACTTGAAGGTCGAGAACAACACGTCGTCGGCACCGCTGGATTCTTGCAATTGCTTGGTCAAACCACTGACAGACTCCACCTCACCCAACACTTCGGTCAAAAGTGCCAACTGGTGCACACCCCCGTCACTCAAAAAGCCACCAATGTGCTCGGGCTTCTGTCTCCACCCTGTGGCCAAGTACTTGTTGGTGTCATTATAGGGACCCGTGGCTCTGTAGGTGAACCCCACAACGTGGCCAATCTTGGGCAACACCTCCTTCTTCAAGGTGTCGATGGCGCTGAGGTAGGTCCAGTTCTCGAGCACCAAAATGGGCAACTGCGAGTTCTCGGAGAGCTGGACAATCTCCTTGGCCTGGGCCAAGTTGGCGGCAATGGGTTTTTCAAAGGCAATGGGCTTGTTGTGCTCAATGGCCAACTTGACGGCGTCCAAGTTGTACTGCACGGGCAAAAGAGCGTCGACAAAGTCGATCAGCTTGTCCTGGAACACCTGTTCGAGCGAGTCGTACACCTTGGACTTGTCGATGCCTGCTTTTTCGGCAAAAACCTCGGCCTTGGCCTTGGTCCGGTTATAGGCGGCCACCGGCTTCAAGTCGCCGATGGTTTGGATGGTGGGCAAGTGGGTATCTGTGGCGAAGATCCCGGTTCCGACGATAGCTAAGTTGACTGGCGACATGGTTGGTGTGCGATTGCTGTGATTACTGTGGTTGTGAGTGGTGGCGGGAAACAAGTGGGAAAAGGGGTCAATTTATGGGGTTATTCCGAGCAACTGTGGATGGAGTTTTTCCGAGGCCAGGGGACACAAAGCCACATGCGGGTATCCCCCAATTTGGATGCACCTTCTCTCAAGAGCGAACGATCCCCCCACTCCGGCATGCGGAAAAATTGGGGGCACATTATTCCCGGCACAGGTGATGACCCCGGCAGGAAGCTAGCAGATGATTAGTAATAGTGGGCCTTGGGTGCCTGCATAACGTCACGCCGTCGTGCCTGTAACCAGTTATGGCCCCTTTGTGGCCTCGAGTAGCCGTACCATGTAGGTGATTTTTGCCAAATTGCCCTGCAGCAACGCCTCAGGCAAACTCCGGTGCTTTGTCCCCTTGGGGAGGGGGGCGAGGCCAAGGAGATGGTGGGTGGTGTGCTCCGGCACCACCTTCCGCTGCATGAGCAAGAGCACCTCCACCGTGTCGATGACAAATCCATCGCTGTCGTCAAACAATGTCAGGCACTGGATTTTGTACCAGTGCATATTGATTTTGACAAACCTCCTGCCCACCACCGAAAACACCATCGGCAACCGGGACTCGAGGTGGAGCATGGCTGAGCAGAGGAGGTAGCTACATCCGTGCACAAGGTAGGCCACGTCGCATGTGGCGCACGCCGTCATCCACAGGAGGCGGATGGAGACGGACGACAATTTTGCAACCCTGGGGTCCGCAGGCACGGCGATGTCGTCAAACACGCTGCACCGTAGACTGATCTCGGCCGTGCCGGTGTCGAGCACGAGCAAGCTGGCGCGATAGCCAAGGTTGGTCCACATGGCCGCCGTCTGCACCTGGACGCCGATGTGCTCCAACAACCCCCCGTAGCTGTCACCCTTGACGGGGCTGCCGTTGACGGCCAAGCATAGTCGCACCGTCATCGACAAGGCGGGCACCACCAACTGGCGATCGCCGTCGATGTCGCACACCACCTCCACCGTAAAGTAGTCGTTGTTTTTGCGCACAAGCAATTCCTGTCTCATTTGGTGGCAGCACCCTCCCCCCCTCCCCCTGCGAATATTTCGCATCTCGTTCTCTGTCGATGTCTGTCTCTACAACCATGTAGCCATGTACAAGCCCCCGTTCCACTTCCGCGTCAACACCACGGAGTTGTTGGTGCACCGGGCGGTGGTCGACCTCCAGTCGTCGCACGCCCAGATCCAGCACCTCCCGCTGTTTCTGCTGAAGCTCCGGGCCTACTACAAGCGGTTCTACAAGTTGCGACACTTGCAGTACCATGGCTACCGGAACACCAGCGCCACCTACACCGCAGTGTTGAGACGGCTGTTCCAGCGGGTCGACTTCAACCGGCGCCGCGCCGTGGTGATGGGCCTCGCTCCCTTGACCCCCCGCGAGCTCGACGCGCGCCTCATCAACACCCTCGCCTTTGTCTTCAACGCCACCGTGGCCGCCGACAACCCCCACGCCGACATCGCCATCAACGACTACCACGACTTGGCCGCCGCCAACATCGACACCCTCGAGAGAAAAATCATCTCCACCCTTCTCTGGGTCGACACCACCAAGCCTGACGCCATCAAGTACGACTACCACTACTCGTGGTGGCAGCCCCTCACCAAGGAGGTGCAGGCCCTCGACCCCGCCTCCGTCAAACCCAAGCACCTCCGCAAGTTGGACATCCCCGTGGAGACCACCGCCCTCCAGCTCCACGAGCACACGGTGATGCGCTTGAACGAGTCGGCCGGCCTCTGTCTCTAGCAACTCTGTAAATAGCAATGCGAAAAATCCAAAAACAGCAACCCTCTCCTTCCCCCTCCACGTCAACCCATCACGAGCTATCATCATGGGGTGGTCACCGTTTGCAAGATCAAGCACCCAAGTCGAGCCTGCCGCCGCTGGCGCCGGGTTGCCCCAGCTGCAGGTGGAACAGCGGGCCCATCAATCCGTCCATACGCCCCAATCGGTCCATCCCCCCCAGTCCGACATCGCCACCACCTTGAACCAAATCAGCGGCCAGGCTCAGGTCAAGGTGCAGAACTTGGCCGACACCACCAGCAAGACCGCCATCGAGGATGCCATCGTGGGGTTTGTGGGCGAGCGGCCCAACAATGTGTTTATCATTGACGGCGAACGCGACGTCCAGCAGAGCATCATTTGCACCACCAACAACGACGGGGGCAAAACGTGCTTGAAGCTCCGCACCAACTCCATCGAGATGTTCCGCACCATGCAGAAGATCGAGTACTTCTGCTCGTTGCCCAACGACATCGACGCCACCTACTTTGAGTGCAGAAAGATCAAGTGAAAATGGCCAATGCAAACGTAACTCATTAATTCTATGCAATATATAAACTTTATATACCCACCTAGTGTCACACCATGAACGACTCGCCGCATCCACAGGTGCCCTTGGAGTTGGGGTTCTTGAAGATGAACCGCGACGACAACTTGTCGTCCAACCAGTCCATCTCCGACCCCACAATGGAAAACAACGCCTTGGAGTCGATCAACACCTTGACGTCGTCCTGCTCAATCATCTCGTCAAACTTGCCCGGCTTGTCCACGTACTCCAAGTTGTAGGTCAACCCCGAGCATCCGCGGTTGCGCACGCCAATGCGAATCAACTTGGGCTGCGGTTGGTCTAGCAACCCGCGCAAGTGGTCCACCGCCGACGCCGTCAACGTGATCAACGCCTTTCTCGGGCGCAATGTTCTCTTTTTCTTGGGGGTGGTGGACAAGGTCGATGCAGTAGGGGTGGTGGGGGCCGTGGTGGCAGCGGATGCAGGTTGTTGTGCGGCAGAAGCAGCTAGCGATTGCGATGCCTTTTGCACCGCGGGGTCGGACGTTATTTCAATCACCTTGGGGGTGGAGGCCTCGGGCTGGCGGATCAGCCTTGCTGGCGACGACGAGATAGATGGCTTGATTTCCTTGAGCGACTTGTTGGAGAATCGCGACGCTCTTGATCTTCTGATGGGGGCCTTCTGGGTGGCGGGTTCATGGTGCTCGCTGGGGAACGACAAGCCATGTTTGGCCCACTTGGACGTCGAGGACGATGACGCCTGGTGGCCATACTTCAACCCTGAGTAGAAGGAATTGGCGCTGGGAGTGGGCGCCGGTATCGTCTGCATAAACCTCTTGTTGTTCTTGGACTCGTGGGAGAGAAACCTCCGGGCAACATTCACGGTACTTCTTCTAGCAATCATTACCAATGTCTATAAGGGTCTGCCAAAGGAGTAACGGGGAATGAACAAAGTCAAAGATATGTGGAAACTCGGCAACTTGGTGGGAACGGAAAAGAAACAATGATATTTTCTATTCCCAACAATCACCAAAACTATAATTGCTGATAAATAGGTGGTCCCTGTCCGTGATTTCCTCCATAGTAAATTTTTTATGGGAGCCGGTATTGTCATGGGTTTTGGGGAGCAGGGCACGACTCCCCCGTTTTTTGGGAGCGGAAACGAGTAAGCACATTAACTCGGGTGCTGATTGGCCGCTGTATATGCAGGCCCTTTTCCGGCTCGGCCCAGAAAGCACGTGTGTGTGCACGTGTGTGGGCTGCCAAGATGTCCTAGGTTTAAGGGTAGGGTGTAGGTCTGGAGAATGCGTAGACATGATTGGGGACCGTTGGGTTTAATATGGTATTGAAGATGATTCCTGTTTGCAACGTTGCATTCAGTGGTGCTGTTGGATGGGATGCGGAGACTACGATCGGTTCTTGATCCCGGTTCTTGATCGTGGTTCTTAGTCGTTTCTTGACCTTTCTTCGTTCGTTTCTTTGTCTTTCCTCATCTTTCTTCAACTTTCATCGTTCTTCATCTTTCTTCGTTCTTCATCTTTCTTCGTTCTTCATCTTTCTTCGTTCTTCATCTTTCTTGATCCTGCTTCTTGATCCTGCCTTCTCGATCTTTGACCACAATACCTATCTTTTCACCTCTTGATCCTACGTCATCCACTGCCGCATCCACTAGCACTACCTTTTAGCCTATTTTTTGCAACAATTTAGAAGACTCTGCAACCATAACCATCCGCTGTCTCTCGTATCTCTCAGCCTCACTTCATCAATTCATCCACCCCTCAACCTCGTCAACCATAAAACCAGGGTGCAAGTCGTATTTCATGCCAACTATTTTGCGGCAACCACGTAGCCAAATCTGGTGATGATCATCACCGTTTGTTTCGCACAACTAATTCTTCTGTAAACCATTGCAAGCGATGTCCATCAACTGGCGACATATACTACAGACTTCTGCCTCGATTGTGTCCCTAGCAATCATACTCAGGGAGATATACAATCTCATCAACAAACCATCACCACTCACACCGCTCTCGCCCCGCACTCGTGGCGTGGAGTCCCTCATTGGAAACACGCCACTCATTGAGATCAAGTCGCTTTCCCAAAAGACGGGATGCAAGATCTACGCTAAGCTCGAGCTCGACAATCCTGCCGGCAGTGCCAAGGACCGGGTGGCGCTAGCAATCATTAGGGCGGCGGAGTCGCAGGGGAAGTTGACTCCCCATCACGGCGATTTGATCTACGAGGGCACTTCGGGGTCCACCGGGATCTCGTTTGCGGTTTTGGCCAACGCGTTGGGCTACACTGCCCACATATGTCTCCCCGACGACACTTCGCCGGAAAAGTTGCAATTGCTTCTAGCCTTGGGGGCGGAAATCGACCCCGTGAAGCCAGCTAGCATTGTGGACCCCAACCAATACACAAACGCCGCCAGGCGAGGGGCACAGGAGGTAAATGACGATGCCAATGACACAAGAAACGCCATCTTTGCTGACCAATTCGAGAATGACTTCAATTGGAGAATCCACTACAATACTACCGGTCCAGAAATCCGACAACAGATGGGCAACGATACCATCAACGTGTTTATAAACGGCAGTGGCACAGGCGGAACCATTGCGGGCGTGGGTCGATATCTCAAGGAAGACAACCCCGACACCAAAATCATTCTTGCCGATCCTCAGGGATCGGGATTGGCCAACCGGGTCAATTTTGGTGTCATGTATGACACGGTCGAGAAGGAAGGCACGAGAAGAAGACACCAGGTGGACACCCTTGTGGAGGGAATAGGGCTAAACCGGCTCACGTGGAACTTTAAGCAGGCCGAACCATTCATTGACGAAGCCATCCGTGTCACCGACTCGCAAGCCATGAAGATGGCAAAATATTTGTGCATCAACGATGGGCTATTTTGGGGAAGCTCGGCAGCGATTAACTGCGTTGCTGCGGTAAAGACAGCGCTCAAGTATGGTCCGGGACAAAGGATTGTGGTGATAGCATGCGATTCCGGCGCCAGGCATTTGTCGAAATTCTGGAAGGAGGCTACAAAGTTGCCCAATGATTTGACACTTGATCAAGTGATTCAAGACTAAATGGTGCACATGTAATGACAAGTTCTCTAATATAATACACAAATTACCCTAAAACTACATTGATATTACCCCAACACTGGTGGGCTATTCTATCTTCTTGGCCAACTCCTTTTCAATTAACTTCATCTTCGTTTCCCGGTACAATTTGATGGTGCTCAACATCGAAGCACTGATTCCCATCCATATCTGCCAAGTTGGGAATGGCAAGGTGATCTTGAACACGGTGTAGGTGTTGAATGCCAAATCGGAAATGTTTTTGTAGATGTCGAGCCAGGCATTGTTCTTTCTGAACTGGATTTCGTTCAAGGTCTTTAAATCGTCGGCATTGCTGTTGCTAGATGAAGTGAATGATTGATTCAAAATATTGGAACCGCCCAACAACTGTTTCGACAACAACTTGGCCTTGTTGCGCACCTGGATCAGCACCTTCAAGTCCATTTCTTGTTGTTGGAGCTGGTTCAAGTTCTCGTATGCATTGTACAATGCAAGCCAGGTTTCAAAGTACCACCCAAACGATTCATGCCTGGTGACAAATGCCTTGTAGTTTGCATTGGACAAAAATTTCAACTTGTAGAGCAAGAGCGATTCGTCATTGATGCCGTAGTACAAGGAGGTGAATTGTCCCAAGGTGGTTCTTGTCAACAAATTGCTTTGATTTATCAGCAATTGGTTGTTCTTGAAGAAGACATTCTTGGCAAACTTGTCCACGAGTCCTCTGATACGGAACGGGGTCTTACCAAAACGAAGAAATTGCCGGTACATGGATAATCCAGCCACCATACCGGCAAGTCTCTGTTTGAAAAGGGAGCATATCAAGATGACAATGATCTTGATGAAGTCACGGGGATGCTTCATGAAATTGGACAACAAATCCAACTGCTTTTCGGTGTTGTTGTAGCGTTGGGAGATAACTTTGATGTTGACCTTGTCGTCAGAAAGAAAGGATTCGGTTTGTCCCGCGTGGTGGATCAACAACCGCAAGGTGTATTGGCCCACTTTGGCAAGCTTGTCCTTGCCGACAACGTCGTTCAACATGGACCAAAAGATGTCCCATGTATTGATGTGCGGGGTCCTGGGGGGCAACGTCTGCGACGACGACACCGACGATGCCAAGCTGGAGGCAGCACTGACGTCCTCGTTGGCCATGGCCACCGAATTGATGGTGTTCTTGTGTTCGCTCACCGGGGTGATGTAGGTAAAGTGGTGAGGGGCAGACGACTTCTTGTGCGGGGTCTCGTACTTGGGACCGTGGGTCGGGGTGGTCGAGGCGGTATCCTGGCGGCCCACCTGCACGGGGTTTACCAGATGCACGGTAGCCACGGTGGTTGCCATTTTCGAAGGGAGGGTATTAGGAGTGGGGTCGGAGGGTCTCGCTAGCTTGGAGGGGGAATTGTCCGGGGAGTCTATCCACTCTGAGTTGAAGTACACTTGGGGTTGCGAGTATAAATGGGAGGCCGGATGGAGTGGGGACGGCTTCTGCGCTAGCAACTGTTGCGTGACAGTGTAGTGGGGTTGTGTGTGTAGCACCGAGGAAGATGCCTGTGATTGTTGATGGCTGCGGATGTTGCTGTAGTACTGGGTGGGAATGTGGTTCAGATAACTTCCCAGGGGTGTGTCGCTCATCGTAAAAGAAAGAAAGAGAAGGAAAAACCACAGCCGCCGGAATCGCAGACTATATAAACAAAATAGCGGAAGGACCAGGCACCGTTTACATGCCGTTGAAACGATGGTGTATTTTTTCTGATGATAGTTTTGTGGATGGTGGTTGCATCTGCGGGTGCAAAGGTGCGGAGGGAGCACGATGGGGCTACAGGAGGGTGCTGGCTAGGGGGGGTGCCAGGGGCGTGGGCAGGCACGGAGGAAGTATGGGGCCATTTGCTGGGTGCCATGGTCCTCGTCTAGCCGAACCATTCCCCCGAATGGGTGGTGGTGGCTAGCCGGGACTACCACAAACCCGTGGTGCTGGCGTATGGATGTAACATCAAGAAATGCGCGACGTTGCATCGAGGTTTGCAAATACAACGTTATGACAATTTGCACTACAAGGCCTTTTGGAGATGCTCATCGGCCGGTGCACCAGGAGATGCGAGAAAATGAGGTGGGCAGTAATGTCGTCTCGCAATGGATGATGCTTGGACGGCAACGTGAGCTTGGTGGCCGTGGGAGAGGCGGGTAGTATTTCCATAATTCCGTGCTCCACTTTTCGGGTCAGGGGCCAGCGGAACAGGATTGGCACTGGGTGACCGGGTCACGTGCAATGTGTCATGCGGGTGACTGTGGGGTGTGATAGGTATGATAAGTATGATGAGTATGGGGGAATTGGAGATGGTGGAAGGCGTGGTAGATGGGGAGTGATTACGAATGGTGGTAGGTATGACATTTACCTATGGTATTGGGACATGGTGTTGCGTGTGTAGATACGTTTGGTAAGTTCATATGGTAGTTACATATGGTAGAAAAGGTTGGTGCAAAAGGATACAAAAGAATTGTAGAAAAGTATAGTAAAGTACGGTAGAAAAGTATGGTATAGTATGGTACAAAAGTACGATGCTACGAATGTAGCTAAGCTTGGTAGTTTTTGGGAGCTTTGTTAGGTATTTACGTGTGGTGTAAGTATTCTGTTGCGTATGGTAGTTACGGATTGTAGATAACTATGTAAATATTTTCGATAAGTATGTTACATATGACAGGACATTTGGTAGTTACATGAGCTAGCTAATATTGGTTAAGTACTGCCTTACCTATCGTAGATAAGTATAATAGTTAAGTATCATTGTTCAGTGGCATATAATAAACAAGTACGCCAACAGTATAGCTTTCCAGTAACTTGTTCGTTATAATAGTTACGCATTCATTCACACCATGACGTCAACCTAGCTCTCCCTACTTACATATCAGTTCTTCCATTACAGCACTCCCATATCACCTCTTCCATTACAGCACTCCCATATCACCTCTTCCATTACAGCACTCCCATATCACCTCTTCCATTACAGAACATCCATACATCCATATCATCTCTTCCCTTAATACCACCAAACATCTACATTCAAACAACCGTAAGCTCCCTCTAGCCGATGGGAAGACCCTGTTGCACAAAAATGGGTACAAATTTTGCTGCGATTCGCCTAATAAATAATCATACATTTTGTGTACATGAATAAATAGAATTGAATGCATAATATCAAATCTTGCAGGCACACCCGCCATCACTTGGCACTGGTATCGCTGCTGGGACCCATCATAAAAGCCCCCACGCTCCCCAAGTAGCCCTCGTGTCTCAAAAAATAACTCTGCATGTCGCCCTTGGACCAGAAGTTGACGGCATAGCTCAAGGTATGGATGGTTTGCTTGTGTCCCGAGATGTAGCTGCCCCCAAAGTAGATGCGCTTCAAGTTAAACCGAAGCGCGTGCAAGTAGGCAATCTGGCCAATGTTGTTGGACACCGAGTACAAGAGCGACCGGGCAATATCCTCGGGAGCAAACTGGGCCAACTTCTCTGCCGGGGTCATGGGCTTGTTGTTGAACTGCAACTTCTTGAACACCTTGGCAAACGACGAGGCAATGTGGTTGGCCTTCAAGCCTATCTTGTTGTAGTTGGTTCCATAAATGTCTCCCACCAACAAGTCAATGTTTTCATTGTTGCCGCGCGACGCCATCTCCAACATCTCATTGTAGTCCTTGGCGTTGGTCAAGAGCGAAAGAAGTCCCCACAACGTCCCTCCTCCGAGCGAGCTCCCGCCTATCCGCTCAAACCCCTGGGGCCCAGGGCCCGTCACCTTGATCATGCTGACCCCACTGCCGATATTCACCAACAAGTAGGGGTATATTTCCGACTGCGACTGCAAAGAATTGGGAATAAACTTGGTGGTGTCGGCGGCCAAGTCGTAGGTGAAGATCTCGTTGGGGATCTTGGTGATCAACCAGTCTAGCCCCTTGATGAGACAGGCCATTTCGTCCTTGGCGATGATCTTCATGGGTAATTTGTTTTTGCGGAAAGTTTTGGTCATTAAATCATAAAATTTGTGGGCACCTCCACCGGTGGCCATGATGTAGGTGATGGGCGGATACTCTTCCTTGTGGATGGACTTGTGGATCAACTTGATCATAAACTTCATCACCTCGTTGCGAAAGTGTTCCGTCTGGAAGTCGCGAAAATGAAGCTTGCCCCCACCTCCAGGGTGGTTGGGCTTGCTGGACTTGGTGAAGTACACCAACTTGGTGAGGGTGCCGCCAATGTCCACCGATATGTGGATGATCTCCGAGTTGTGCTGGGGCAAGGCGATGTTGTTCTTGGTGATGACGTCCTCGTCGGTGGCCCCAAGAACGTCTGGGGGAGGGTTGCCCGACGACACGCTGGCGGTGGTGTTGGCGGAGCTTGTTTCCTCCATGTCAACATCGTCGTCGGACGACGTGGACGACGACGTGGCCGACGTGTCCGACATGTCGGGCGTCGGGGTGCGCGAGTTGGGCCTGCTGTCGTAGTCATCGCGCAAGCTGACAATGGTATCTCGCAACAAGTCGTCGTTGGCAATGTAGGCCCCCGAGCAGTCGATGCGGATGGTCCCGGGGTCGGCGTACTCCAAGTTGATGTCCTCGGACGCGCCAGTCACCTTCAACACGCCCATCATCAAAACTGGTGGCGGTGGTGACGACAAGGGTCGACTACGGGTTTGCTCGCGGTCAGTGACGGTGGGTCAGCAGACACGAAAAATGTCACAGGAGACGGCCAAACGGGGGGGGAGGGTCCGGGCACAGACGAGAGAATAGCGGTGCGCAAGCCAAAGGAACCGCAGCCAGAAACAACAACGACAAAGTCCCCTGGTACAACCACAAATCACGCTGTCGTCGTGAGTGCTGATTGGCTCCGCTATTTATACGTATTACGGTTGTCCCACGGCGGCCCCAAAAAATTTTTTCCTAATCCTCGGAGTATGGCAAATTTTCGTGGGTGGTTTTAGGTTATCAATGGAGGGCTGCCGAAAGCGGAAACGGAGCACCACCGGCACAGGAAGCAGGTACAATGCAAAAGGGTATAAAATATAATCGTGGGCGGTGTCCTGGGGGGTCAATGCCGCCAGGGGAGGGCCTGGAGGGGCGTCGTTTATGACGTATACGACGGTGGGTGGTTGGTCCCGTTTTGTTGGGACGGGCTGCGTGCAGGACGTCACGTGTGCACACAGGGGTCGTGCTCCCGTCGCCACGGCAGGAAGGAACCCCGGCCCTCGACGTCGTTCCCCATATCCTGTGCCTGCTGGGGGGGTGACGATGCCCGCGGGCGGTGATCAGGGGTACCGGCGACTGTGCTGGTCAGAACTACTGGGTTGTGGGGTTGGGCCGTTGCCCCATGGTCACTACTGCTGGCTGCAATATGCGGAGATGCGGACCAAACGCCGGTGCGTCCCGGCACGCTCGTCGTTACCCTCGGGAAGTATCACTCCCGCTTTCGCGTCGTTGTTGGCGTGCTTTCTGTTGCATCCGTTTTATTATTAGCCCCACAAAAAGATGACAAACTCAATCTGGTAATTCTCCACAAATCGCGGCCGCTGTCACCCGAGCGCCCCGACACCATCCTGCTTTTACCCGAGCGCACGTGATTTCGCCGTCGTGATCTTGTGCACGTGCGCGGGTATGTGTCCCCGAGGGCCCCATATCGTCAGGCTGAAAATTTTGTAGCGCAGTGATCCTGTGCCCGTTTGCAACCAATTGCCTGTGTCCCAGCGTCCAATCACAATGAGCGATTCAATTGTGCCGTTGACTTTGTCCAACTGCACGATTCCAACCCATTACTCGTTTCGTCTCACCATCAACCACCAAAAGTCAAACTTTGTGGGGGAAGCCGATATCGAACTTGCACCCAATCCTCTCTATACCGGCACAAACGATGGATCTGAACCGTTCAAACTCACCTTGCATGCCTGGAAATTGGTAATTATCAGTGCCACGGTTGGAAGCATTCGTTTGCAGGTGGAATACGACAAAGTTAACCACCGGGTTCACTTGACGTCGCCGTCGAGTGTCGACACCTCAGTGCCATTGCACCTCCGCTATATCGCCCAGATCAAAGAAATTGCCACGTTCAAAGACGCGACAGAAGGGTTGTTCATCACCAACTACTTGGACGGGGTGTCGGACGCCGCAAACAACCATGTCCTTGCTACCCATTTTCAGCCTCTCTTTGCCAAGTTGGTGTTTCCCATCATTGACGAGTTGACGCACAAACCAACGATCGACTTGGAAATCACCACCAACAAGAAGTTCAAATGCGTCTCCAATGGCCGCTTGGACAAGCTTTCGGAGGACGGCGATCTTGCCAGCCACAAGTTTGTCTATGATAAACCTATTGCTCCTGCTGTCATGGGTTTTGTAATTGGTGATTACGAATACATTGAAAGCAAAACTTCCCTGATACCCCTCCGGGTTTATATTCCTTATGGGGAGTCGGAAAATGCCGCTTTTGCCTTGAAAATGGTTGAAAAGTATATGCCAGTTCTTGAAAATAAATTTAATTTGAACTACCCGTTGTCCAAGTTCGACGTGGTATCGTTGCCATTCCTTAAGGAACAAGCAATGGAAAATTGGGGTATGGTTACTCTCATATCAACTCAGATGTATATAAATGAAAGCACCTTTGATTTTGAAAGGGCCCAAGGCATAGAAGAACTCCTTGTCCACGAATTAATTCATCAATGGATCGGAAATTGGGTCACTTTTGATGACTGGAACTTGCTATGGTTTAACGAAGCTTTTGCTGTGTGGGCCAGTTATGTCACCGTGCATGGTGACCGTGATATGAGACTTGTGGATGATTTCTTGGAGTCTGATAGCGCTTACGTTGATGGCAAATTCCAACACAAGACCATACACGAATTCATGTCCACATTATACACCGGCATCAATGCAACCACCACCAGTTTATTTGACAATTCTATTTGCCAAAAGGGGGTGATTCTTTTGAACACTCTCGCAGAGCTGATCAGAATCGAACACAAGGACAACAATTACGACCGCTTATTTTCGGCCATGGGAAAGCTTGTTGAAAAGCATCAAGGCAAGACGATAAAATTGATGGATATTTGGAATGAATTGAACCAACTTACTTCCCTCGATGTCCCTGAATTTGTGCACTGCTGGTTCAGATCGCCTTCGTTTCCAATAGTAAATGTGGAACTTCGAGAAGACAAAGTAAATGTGGAGCAGCATATGTACATCTACAACCTCACTGCCGAAGACATTGGGATTGATGACAGGGTATACCACGTTCCGTTATTCCTTCACTCAGTGGATAGTGAAGGGAACTCAGTGGTCCAGAATGTGGAGTTGAAAGATAGGTCAATGCCATTGAGCACTCCACCAGAAAGTTTTGTGAACATCAACCATAACCGATCAGGGTATTACCGAGTTCGCTACTCTCAGGAAATGGTAGAAAAGTGTATTATTCCCAGCATTGTCTCCAACAAAATTGCTCCTGGGGACATCAAGATGATCATTAATGACTTTGGAAGAGTGCTTGGATCTAGCAATTCTTCGGCCTCCGATTTGATCGCCATGGTTCTGATAATCAATGCCTTGAAGTCCCCCAAATGGGTTTGGAACGACGACGTTGTCAAGTGTGCGTTGTCTTACGCAGAAGTTATCAACGATACTTTCCGTCATTTTACTGAATACACTCAGTATCAAAAATGGCTGATTGACTACTACAGAAAATTGTTTCACCATTACAACTGGGATGTGAACTACTCTCCAGACTACCAAGCATCTGAAATGGAAAACCGCGGGATCCTTTTGCAGTTGAATCTGGACTATGGACCCGCCCAACAAGTGGCCAAAAAGTATTATCAGAGGTTTTTGACGTCGGGAATTAACAAGTCGTTTACTCCAAAAGAACTTTTAACTGCCATATTTACCGTGACCATGTCACAGGCAACCATGAAAGAATACAAGAGAATACTTGAATTTGTGAAAAGTGCAAACACATCGTTATTGAACCAGACTAACTTGTCTGCCGGGTATGAGTTGCAAACGGTTGCATTGTCTTCACTCTCATGCTCCGATAACGACGAGTTGCTTTCTAAGACCTTAAATTTTGTCCTGAGCAATATTGATTCCAAAATGGTGGAGGCGGCTTTGGTTGGTTTTCAATTCAAGCACGACAAACGGTTGATTTTGAAATTATTTAACTGGTTCAATGTGAACTACGACCAGTGGGTACGACGGTCTTTGCGAAAGGGGTCAGCCATGTCGGCTGTTATTGCTGTTGCCATCAAGAACCTCACCAAGCGAATCATCGGTGAGTACATGTGCTACGGTGACGATATGATGCAAAAGCGCCAGGATTTCATCGCCAACAAACTCAAACTTCCCGAACATGGTTTGAAACAAACTTTACAAGAAATTGCGGTTGAGAATGAGGAAAAAGATGCAATTGCTTCGCATTACTCGGATTTGGTTGTGAAACTCAACCAGTTAATGTGAAACTTGGTGATGTTTACATTGATGGCTTCAAGTACGTTGAAGCAAGCGGGCCACGGGGCAAAGAACCCTGGCATCCCCCACTTTTTAGACCCGGTATGACGTGTACGTGGGGCGCGTCGGGCATTTGACAAGTGAAACGTAAACAATCAGGTTATTAGTATGAGAGTTTAACGTTATTTCCCGTGTGAAACAGGAACAGAGAATTGTGTTACATTTCCGTCGTTTACAAAACACAATCATGTAGACCAATGGCAGCACTGATGCCAATCTTTTTGTCGTGTCGCAGAATGTGACCTATTTCCGCAGCGGTTCCTGGAGGTCCCCGGCTCACGACAGCAGCTTTTGTCAGCAACAGACGACACCCGACCAAAGGGCGGGCAATGGTGGGCACATGCGCTTACAGGTGCCTGGGGCCGCAGTTGACCGTTTGGAGTAGGCAAGCGACGACACCCAAATAAGAATGGAACTGTAGCCGCGGCGGCAATAGCCCAAAGTAGCGATTCCGGCACTCGTCCCGATTGGGACAAGTTGTAGCTGCAACTGTCGTCAGTGATGGTTCTAGAAGGTCTGCAACATGCATCACCAACATAAGTGAGGGGGGGGCACTAGATGCAGGCAATGGCCGTACATGTTTGGGTCGGGCAGGTCGTCTCCGTCAGCCCTGGTGTTTACTACTGAATGGGGACAAAATTGGCTAATTTGCGCATTCACTATAAACAAACCACCGATGGTTGAACCAGTCAACCTTGCTACAGAAATGAAGGGAAATTAATCGGGTATCGTAGAAGCCATCCGCAATTGCGACATTCTGTCCCAATGGGGCAGGAGGGGGGGTGGGTTGGCAAGATGCAGTCCACCGTTGCCGATGCGGGTGGCGGATTTTCGTCAACTGTGTTACTGCCGGGGGGACGGTAACTTGTTTGCATCAATCGAGAGAAATGTTCTATAAATTTCCGAGTAATGTCTCGATGTCACCTGGTTTTGCGGCACGGGGGACGCGGGGGCGGGGGAGGCAGGTCTAGATGCCCCACTCAATGTCCTTGTCAATGATAACCACGCGCAAGATCTGATTGGCCAACTTATCCACCTCTTCTTCCTCTTCGGGCACCTGTTCGTGCAAGTCGCTCTCGTCAAAATACTTGATGTTTCGATGCATGGAAGATATCAGCGAGATTGACGACGAAGTGGCATGGAAATAGCTGTCGTCAGACTCGGACGAGATGCTCATGCGCGACGAATGTCCGCTGTGGTAGTTTGTAGTGGGGGGGAGGGGAGGGATCATCAACTCGGCCTCGTAGTACTTGGACTTGTCTTGGTCATCGTCATCGTCACTCTCAGGAATATATATCGGGTCCTCGTCGAGCATGGAGGGGAACTCGTCATAGTCGTAGATGGGAGAGTTGACCGTCTTTGGCAGTGCGGGTGCCTGCTTGTTATTGGCAAAGTTGGGCATGGAATGAGATCTCACCCGGAACGAATGTTTTCGCGACAACGAGATGCTGCGGAGAGGAGGAAGGGGGAATTGTGGGGAGGTGGTGTTTACGGTTGTCGAATGGCTGTGACGATGGCCCATGGGCCCGAGGGGCATGGGTGCATTGGTAGCGGCCATGGGCGAAAACGAATTTATATGGCCCTGTCTGGGGCTGGTGGTGGCCGAATGGCACTTCAACTCGTCCTTCAACAGCCTGAATTTGGACTTGAGTCTCGCCGACGACGGCTTGGACTCAGGGGGATATTGGAACTCAAAATCCATGGCTGGAGGTATCAAATGGGGAATGTGGGACGGATGCCAAAATCTAGTTCTTTTGCTATCAATTGCCAGTAGTGGTTGTAGAAACACCACAAACCAGAAGCAAAAGGAGATCGGGTGATCTTCCGAGGAATGGCAATTGGTTATATATACAAAGTTGCAACCCGGCGTCTAATTACCCCTACAATTGCATTATCATTATGGGTTGGTTATATTGACAAATTGTCAATAGGTTGTTTATTTTTTATTTTAATATCCCCGGACAGAAAAATAAATTATTTTGTGGCATTTTAGTCGGAAAAATATTGGGAGCCAGAAAATAAGTTTGGGTCGTGGGGGCACCAGATGTATTACAACCAGACAACGGAAAATAATCAGCTTACTTGATGTGGGTGGATTCTCCTGGCCGGTGGTGACCACAGTCGTTGGTGAAACAATGGAGGTGTAAAGAAGCGGTGAGTTGGTGCGCGTTGCCAGAATTGTGGCTAGATCAAAGCAGGCGGATGGATGGAGGGGTATGGCCTCTGGTCCCCGGCCGCTAACGATACTGTCATGTGACTGCCACTCACATGACAGAGCTTTTGCTGCAACGTAGCACGGCAACCGTTTTGACATGGCTACTGCCCTTGCCACGACGGGGCACCCCAATCGGGCAAGTGCCAATCTGAAATTTTGTCCCTTCTCCTATTCGGCGCTCAACTTGTCAACTGATATTTGGTGACTACAGCACCCACATGAGCAGTAGGTTGATGTGTGCACGGGGTTGGGACACTATGATTATGGTGCGCAAACAGGTATACCCGAGTTTCAAGTATTGCGTTTTTGATTTCCATATCCTTTCATTGCCGATTAAAGAGTACATGAAGTTGACAGCCAACATCGGGCTGCGCATGCTTGAGTTGACCTGCCGGGATCAGTAAAATACAATTGTTGCCCCAATTGTGGTCACACATCCTTCATTCCTTGTTTTACATATCTATTGTGCCTGTGGGTTAATCTTGTCAATCGTAGTGCCCCTCCATGTCTAGTGTCGTCATTTGGGGGCTGCTTATCAGTTCCGCGGGTACCCTGACAAATGTGTAGCCAAGATTAACCCTGATGACAAACGCTTCAGTTGCCAATGGTGAAGAGTATCCTTCAAATATGTGCTACACCAAATCACATCAATGACCAAATGCCATGAGTCTAACCCACTGCCGCCCGTCATTTTAGTATTTGCTACATGTGTGCTATGGCGTGTGGATGCAATCATTCCATTGTGTTCCACGGCCGTTTATGCGACGCCATGGTGGTTGGACTCCGAATTGTATTGTCCTCTGCAAGCAGGCACAACTGGCATATTACTTGATTTGGAGAGGTTTGAGTTTAATTGAGAAATGTGGATCCAACACTATCGCCGGCAAAAAATACAGAATCATCTGCACATATTCACCGAATACATTTTTATGTGGGAAAGAATAGAGCAGCGACGGTGCGGACGTCGACAATTCCATCTGGAACTTTTTAGTCAGGAACGGGAACCGCAAATTTGCCGATCCAGAACCTACGGTTGGGGTCTGGAGCCAAGCGATAACTGGCGGGCACAGGTGGGGGTGGTGCTTTCAGTTGTGCCATAAGTGTATTGACCAAACCAGTAATCAATGTAGGCGGTATGCGCTGTGCGGAGCCAAGGCAAGTCTAACCCCCGAGCGCCCATGTTTGCAGAGGCTTCCCCATGGTGCATGCATTGGGGCTGCGGCTGGTGGCATTACCAACGGCTGCTTCCCAACTAGGAAAATCTAGACCCTGGACCGCACCAATGGCAAGACAGAGATAGTCATGGGCAACAACGAGTACCATTTACAACCGTTTATTGCGTCATTCAAAGGCCCGTGATTTCGTGCCCGGCTTCAAGTTGGGGCCCGGAACTCGCTCCCCACAATTCCCCGGATTGCACCAGTGTAGCTCTCGGTGATGGCACTAGCAGCCAACATATGGCCCTATTCCTTACAAGCACAATTGTAGATTTTCGCTATCTGTTTATTATCGACCCTATCAATGTGGACAGCACCAGCGATGCAAATCATCCACCCATCACTAATGACATCATAGGCGATTACTTCTGCCATCTGCACCTGGTGCTTGCATCCTTCATCCAATAGTTTTGCGGCACCATCAATCGGTAGGGGGTATTTTTTTGTCCCAATCAAGCCACCGTTAATTAATCCTTGCTGATTAATTGCTTGATGGTGACCCCCACATCGGCACCTATTCGGCAGCCTTGCCGTCACCCGATTTTGGGGGGTATCCGTTCAATTCGGCTCCTGAAGCGGAAACACAGGTGCACCATTCTTCTTTAGGTGACGCATTCATGGCGGTGGGAACGTGGAAACCACACCCGTACCAGGTTTTTCCGTCTGCTTGGTTAGTACTGGTGGAACCAATCACCAACAACCACCTGGTGGGGTTCGTCCCAATCATCAACGAGATGACAATTGGTGGGATGCAACCATGACAGGTCCCAGTGTGGGTGCATGGTGTTTGCCCCGGATGGCTGCAAGCCAGGGCTGGGCCTGTTGTCGTTGCAAACCTTCTCCTGAGCTGGGAGGGCTTGCGCGGATCCCCTCACAGGTGCAGCTCCCGGGTTTGGTGATGGGGGTCGTAGACAGTGCGGTGGTGATACGTACGGCAAGTTGGGCAGTCGCTTGGTTTGCACATTATTGCTGTAATGATGTTGCTAACTACAATGGAGAAGCCGCAGCTGGAGAGTGGGAAAATGCAATGACCCCGTGCGGATTTGGGGACGCCCAGAAAAAAGTGTCAGGATTGCCGGCGGGACGGTGGAACATTTGCGACTATATACAGTATCGGCGGCGACAGCGCCCAACTGTGGGGTTGTTAGGGCATCGCCCGCGCGCCACCATGAGACCTGGGGGTGGCATGTTATTTGCTGGGAGTGTCCTCTTGGGTACGGACGTCGTCGTTGGCCTCCCACAATTGCTTGTCAATGTCCAAGTTTTCTTGGATGTTCCACAATTGCGAGTACAACGACCGGGGGTCCTGCAACAACTGGTAGTGCGAGCCCTCCTCCTGCACCGTGCCCTTGTTCAACACTATGATCTTGTCGGCGTCGGCGACGGTGCGCAACCGATGGGCAATGGCAATGTTTGTGTTTTGCTGCTGCTTGAACACGGCGCGGATGGTGCGCAACAATGACTGCTCGGTGTGGGTGTCCAAGGCCGAGGTTGCCTCGTCGAAAAACGTGATGGGGGCCCGTTTCAACAATAGCCGGGCAATGGCCAATCTCTGCTTCTCTCCTCCGCTAATCATCATCCCTCTCTCCCCGACGATTGTGTTGACACCGTCGGGCAAGTCCTTGATCAAGCGGTCGAGTTGCACTTGTTCAATCATGTGGCTGATCTCGTCGTCCTTGGCGTCGAGTCGTCCGTATCGGATATTCTCAAGGATGGTGTCGTTGAAAAGGGGGGTTTCTTGGGGCACAATGCCAATGTTGTGACGCAACGATTCCACCGTCACCTTGCTGATGTCTTGGCCATCAATCAAAATCCTTCCTTGGTCCACGTCGTAGAACCTAAACACTAACCGCAAAATCGTGGACTTGCCGCTTCCCGATGGTCCAACAATGGCCACCTTTTGGCCCGCAGGAATCACAAATGACGCATTCTTCAATATGGGCCGGTCGGGGTGGTACCCAAAGGTGACATTTTCAAACCTTATTTCTCCTGGGGTTCCTTGGTTGTTCAACACAAGAGGCTTGGCGCCAGGCGCATCCTTGATCTTGATTTCGTAGCTTTGTAATTGGAACAAATTCTCCATGTCCAAGAGGGATTGTTTCAACTCACGGTACACTGAGCCCAAGAAATTCAAGGGCACTGACAACTGGAACACCAATTGGTTGATAAGAACCAAGTCTCCCACCGTCAATGCTCCCGTGGCCACTCCCTGGCAACCCATGTACATCATCGCCGTAAGCGCAGAAGTAAAGATCAAGTTTTGGCCCGCATTGAGATAGGCCAAACTGGTGGCCACCTTGATCAGGGCATTTTGATACTTGGTTAACGCCCTGTCGTACTTGGAGGACTGGAACGCTTCATTGTTGAAGTACTTGACGGATTCGTAGTTAATCAATGAGTCTAATGCCACCGAAGCCGCCTGGTTGTCGGCATTGTTTGCCTGTCTTCTAAACCCAGTTCGCCAAGCAGTAGTTTTGATGGTGAAGATGGAATATGCTAGCATGGTTGCAAACGTGACGGCAGCAAACGATAATCCGTAGTTGTAGGTTAGGATTCCACAGACCACACTGATTTCAAATGTGATGGGGATAATATGGAAAACCATGGCCGTCAACACGTAACTGATCCCTTTAGTTCCTCGGTCAATGGCACGAGTCAACCCACCAGTTTGGCGTGACAAGTGGAAGTGCAAGTCCATATTCAACAAATGGGCAAAGGTGTTGTTGGCCACTCTCTTGATGGCTGATTGTGCTACCCCTGCAAACACGGCATTCCGCAATTCCCCAAACAACACCGCCCCAAACCTGGCGCCCCCGTAGGCAATGATGAGGGTGCCGATGACCGTCCCCACCGTCCCCAACTGGCTGGTCCACTCCACGTTCATCTCGTCTATGATTTGCTTGAAGAAGAACGGCACCTGCACGTTCAAAAGCTTGGACCCGATCAAGAGGGAAAGGGCGATGATGACCCGGAGCTTGAAGCTGGGCTTGTGCTTGGGCCAGATGGTCGCTAGCAACGACTTGACCATGAACAACTCCGAGGTGGAGATCTTTCTGCCAAACAACGAACTAGACGAATCTTGTGTGGACGGCTCGCAGTTGCGGGAGGAGCCGGACGGCTGCGGCTTCACCGCCAGGGGGGTCGATGATGGCTGTTCCCGTCGCATTGGGGACAATGTGCTGAACGGTCGGCATGCCGGGAGTACATTGTATGATTGCGGGATACGGGAGCCCAGCAATCGGGGTATCGGAGTCAAAGCCGCTTTCGCCGTGGCTAGCGACGGTCTGGCTAGAAGTTTGGCGACGGACCGCTTGCCGAGGGTCCGTACGAGCGCATTTCTAAACATGGCAATGAGCAGCAGAACGCGTTCTATTTGGAACCGGGCCTGGAACTGGTATAAAAGCAGTCACGGTGTAGATTGCGCGCGATAGCACCACTTCTGCGGAGCAAGTGCCAATTGAACAATCTCACGAGCATAGAAAAACTGTGGATGCAAATGCAAAACCTGGGAACACTGGGCCACCACCAGGGTGGTCGCGAGAGTTTGCCGCAAAAGAGGCCTCCAGGAGCCACGACAACGAAATCCAGGTCCAAAACATGGGCTTATATGTCGACTGGCATCCCCTGATGTTTTGCTACGGTAGTGGTTATCGACTACGGGGGGGTCTGGCAATGGAGGTCCCGTGACCAGGCCCCGGGTCCGCATTGCACTTTGGACGCAACGTCGCATTTCGGAATTTCGTTCTCCACTAAATCACGATAAACTTCGTACATTTGTGGTGGGCCGTGGTGAATGCCACCGTCGTGGACAATCAATGTCTAAATCTACTTAAGTTCGCTCAAAGTCTCCTCGAGGGCCTTCGTCAACGACTCGAGGTGGCCCGCGTACACGGAATAGCCCATGTGGCCCACCCGGAAGTACTTGGTTGCCAACGCCTTGTGAAGACCCCCGGATACCGTGAAGCCCTTTTGCGCCAACTTGCCAATCAAATCGGTCCCCTTGACCCCCTCGGGGAAGTACACTGCCGTCAACCCGTGGGCAGCAACGTCGCGCGACACGGGCAAGATCTTCAACCCCAACTTCTCCACGTCGTTCTTGAACTGGGTCGACACCTGCTCGTGCTTGGCGAACCGCGACGACAAGGGTTCGCTCAATATCTCGTCGAGCGAAACCTTCAAGGCAGTGATGGTCTGCACGGCGGGAGTGGCAAAGTAGGCCCCGGTGCCGCTTTCGTAAGCCCTCATGACGGGGGTCCATCTTTTCAACGACGCAAAGAAGGTGGTCTCCTTCTCCCTGTTCAAGGCCTTGGACAACGCCCGTTCCGAGGCAAACAAGATCGACAACCCGGCGGGGGCACCAATGGCCTTCTGCGACGCACTCAAGGCAAAGTCGATGCCCCAGTTGTCAAACTGCAAGTCCTCGACCCCGACGGAGCAAACACCGTCGACAATGATCAAAGTCTTAGGGGAAACCTTCTTGACAATCTGCGAGATCTTCTCCACGTCACTAACCACCGAAGTGGAGGTGTCCACATGGGTGATGGTGATGGCGGTGTACTTTGTTGCCTTCAACTTGTCCTCGATGGCACTCAAAGGAACAACGTCCCCCACGTCGGCATTGACCACGTCGACATCGGCCCCATACACCCGGAGACAGTCGGCAAACGAGTCAGAGAAAAACCCCGTCGACAACACCAACACCTTGTCACCCGGGGTAAGCAAGTTGGTAGAGGCAATGTCCCACCCAAGAGTACCCGACCCCGACACCACAAACGGCTGGGCCTTGGCGTCGGTGGACTGGAACAACTTTCTCAAGTTCTTCAACACCGTCTGGAAGGTGGCCACAAACTCGGGCGAGGTGTGGGCCTGCGATGGCGTGGCCATGGCCCCAAGCACGTCGTCGGAGAACTCCACTGGTCCGGGAATCAACGTCAACCGGTGTTCGGGCTGCTTATAGTGGGCAGACATGGTATGGGCGGTGGAAAATGTCCGGGAAAGAATAGGCAAGGAGGTGATACTACCAAGGCGGTGACCGGATAAATGTGCAAAGTTGGTTTTTGCAGCGACAAATCGGATCATAAAAAACCTCCTCCAAAATCCAAGATCAAAGTAGGTTCGAGAACAGGCGGTTAATAATGACAGCGATATCTTCACGAGCCAATTTGACCATTGCGATTCCGGGGTGCGTGCTGGGGACAATTTCTGGAGTAGCGGAAATTCCCGAGGATATTCGCTGGGGAATCGATTTGCCTAATTGGGAAGTGGGTCGCAAACCCGTCGGAGCCGGACTTTGGTAGGGATTTGACGGCACGCACGAAGGATCACGTGCCTTGCTGTGTGGCGGGCGTGGCACCCCGTGGGGGCGATACAAGGGTAAGGTAGTTGCACTCCCAGCACCTGGTGCTTGCTTGCGACTGGTCCTAATATCGTACCATAAGATGCTCGGACTTTAGCGCAGTGTGGCGCTACCATTTTAACCCCGGAATGGAACCACAGTACATTGTAGAACCATGATACATGGTTATGGCCACGAAAGCATCGACAAGGTCCACGAAAGCATCGACAAGGTCCACGAAAGCATCGACAAGGTTCATGAAACCATCGCCAAGAACCTTGTCGATGCCAACTTTGGTCCTTAACCCCTCTCCTTTCGTTGGTGATCGTACTCTGCGATTGCCAAAGGATGGAGATCAGATTTGCTGGACCAGCATATCATGCATACCAGATTTGCAACCGAGACCAAACGAGGCCAGCATATCATTGTAGACTTAGGTCGAGAACCTCGCGTGCTCGTGCCTCGTAGTTTCATCGCTGTCTGTCTGCCAGCCCTGTGTGCTTGCCCCATGACCGCACGCCAACAGCACCATAAGACGGGCTCAGTAGTCCCCGACCACTCGCCGTCATCGTCGACATCGGACAAGCAATGTGACCACAGCACTCCCGAGAGCAGCTCCAAAGACAGCAGCAACATCAGCAACTTTGGCATGACCACGACACTCTCGCCCTCTACGTTCTACGAGAGCAGCCTGACCATGAACCCCCCACACGACAGCGACAGCGACAGTGTGGATGCCGAGGTCAAGGAGTTGATAGTCGGGTGCGAGGAGCTTACGTTTGGCCCCGAAGTGTACTATAGTGCCCACGACAAGCCCCCCGGCGGGTGCGAGTCCAAAACCCCTTCCTCCACCTCCGCTCCCTCCACGCCTCTGGTCCTCTCCATCACGGGCCTCACAAGGTTGTCAGACAAAGAGGGCAACCAATACTTGCTACACGCTGACGGGTTTGTCACCCCCATCAGAAAGCCCAAGAGGCGCCCCCAGCCGCAGGACGTCGACTTGTCGATCAAGAACACCAACTGTCCGGCCGCGCTCCGCGACTTTCGCAACCAAGTGCTCGAGGGGGGCCACATTGCGGGGGACATGCTTCTCAACACCACCAACCGGTACGGCGAAGTGGACTCGTGGGTGGTGATTGACAGGGCCGCGTCCAGCACCGCCAGGAGCAGCGTGCGGGGCCCGCGGTTCCACGGTGGTGGCGGTGGTGTCTCCTCCGGGCACGCAAAACGCGGTTCGTGATGCGATGCGACTTGGTTGGTTTTTCATGTCTTCTTGACCCCATCGACAGCCATTGCTACTGTATTGGCCATGGCACAGGTGAAGGCACTTCTCGAGGCCGACTTGAGAGCCACCATGGACGAGCTTGCCCAAGGGCTGCCGAAGGTTGCCCCCGTGGCCGTCAAGATATCCAAGAATGACTCCATGAAGAAGAAGATCGAATTGATCCACACCTTTGTCAGCCAGGACCAGGTGGTGGTGGTTGCCAGCGTGTCTAACTCCATTGCCAAGGCGATAGCCATTGTCGAGATTGCCAAAAAGGCTCTCCGGCTGCAGGGGGTGGCCATTGTGCAGCGCAACCACCTTACTCAGGTGATGTCGACGGTGAACCCCAGCCGCAAGCCCGCGACAAGAAAGCTCGACCAGCGGCGGATCCAGGACCACTTGAACGAGAGGGATGGGGTCAGCGAGGCCGATGTGCGCGAGGCGTTGGAGGAGATACATGGCCCCAGGGAGTACCGGTTGCCGGTGATGTACATTATGCTCTACAAGGAAGCGTTGTCGTTGTCGTCGCCATGGGGGACTGTCCAGCCCATGTAGGACGAACCACACAAATTGAAGACACTACAGCCGGTCCGCCGCACCAGCCACATCCCCACCCCCGTCTCCTATACCCCACAGACTATACCCACCCAACGA